>JAUMHM010064118.1:0-14383 GCA_032362435.1 Melikaiella ostensackeni
CTTGTTCAGCGCACCAAAAACCTTCGGAAAAGTATACTCTGGTTTCTGGTTCTGGAATCTTGTCGGCCTGTGTAATAAAAATGTTGTTTTATCGTAATAAATGCTTTATTTGGAACAAATAAAACATTTAAGTCAATAATTTCGTTAAGCCAAGTGATTTAATCATTAAGACAAAGAGACTTTTCTTTAATTTAAATAAATTTATAGTTGAATGTATCAAAATACTTGTCTCATTTTAGGAAAAGATTTCCGTTGAAACAAGAAAATACATCTTTAATTTGAATTTGTCGAAATCACAAAGAAATTTTCTTCGGATCAAATAGACTTTTCTTTAAACGCATAGCAATGCACAAATTTCTTCGATTCAAAGACATTTTTTTTAATCGAAGAAACTTTTTTCTGAGTGAGGGAATTATTGAAGAATTCAGGCATATTTCTAAAAAGTAAATGCTCTAGTCGACAGCTGGGAAGTCATGATTTCAAAAATTTATTATTATGATGAATTTCACTCAAGATTTTATTTTTTTATCCAGAGGTTTGCAATGCCGCCTACTATGTAAAGCTGTTAGGCAAATAATCTGACCTCAATCACGGTGTCAGTGGTGAAGTCTATGCAGTTGATGGAAGGACCCTGTTTATCAAAGACTTCACATACGATGGAGAAGGCCCAGGTAAGTTAATTTATTTTCTTAATATCTTGTCAAAGTTTGAAACATAAGTTTGCAAGTCCTTTTAAAATCGATTCCAACACCATGAAATTCAACACAGTGAAATTCCACACGAATTGGGTTTTTGAAAAATCGTAAAAACCTGGGGTGTTTACTTTCAGCAGTATCGCTTTACAAAGTTTCTGTCTTCCTATGAAAAATAAGAGAAGAGAGAAAATATGACATTCAGACTTTACCTGACCTTGCAAATTCACTCTTCATGATAATACTTATTTACTGCAGAGTAATGTAAGTTACTAGGTTAATTTTATTCCTTGAAGAACAAATATCGGTTAGGAACTCAAGCCTATATTTTGCTTTCCGAAGAATATTTGATTGAGGAAGAAGTTGCAAATCGTCTAAAATATGAATAATTTCGTACCTAGTATTATTACAAAGTGCTATTATTTATAATGTGAAAAATTAATTTTCAGCTGCCTTTGTCTATGCTGAAAACTCAAAAGTTCCGGGCAATAATGTATTCAGAATTCGGGACGAATGGGAAACGTAAGTACTGGTGATAATATTAACTTATACAAAACTAATAATGTTTAGGTAGCTAGAAGCTATTCAAACTCTAAACATAAATTTATTATACTGTAACTTGATAATATAAAACTTTAGTCAGATTGTAAAAAAGGTTTGTAAAGGAAAACCAAATTTTAAACTTGTTTTTATTCTCACCTCTCAGCCTTGTTCCAGGCCATTAAGAAGTTGTATCCAAATAACAATATAGAACAAGTATGCAGAAAGGTTCTATAATCATTTAATTTTAATTTCTCTAACCCTCCCCAGGCTTGTTCTAGGCGCTATATAAAATTATTTCCAATCTTGCTGCAATACCAATTTTGTAGATTGAATTAGACTTGACACAATTTTATATTAATCTCTCCCTAAAGATACAAAAATTGGTGAATGATTTATTAAAACTGGAAACTTGTGTTCCAGCCGAGGATCTGAGTCTCACAGGCTTAAAATGGGCAGCAGCTATTCAAAGATGGAGTGAAGTTTCTTCCATCATGTGGCGATCTCGATCTAGTTGTGAAAGAGGTCTAACTTCACCGTCATCAAATTCTAAAGGGGGGTTCAGCTGACAGACATGTAGCACAGTTTACAAATTGAAAAGCAGCCTCAAAAATCATCAAAAATGGGAATGCGGGAAACCGCCCCAATTTCAATGTCCTCATTGCGTATACAGGGCAAAACAGAAAATGCACATTGCTCGGTACATGGAGCGAATGCACAAAGAGAAGCTTTTCCAGCCAGCTGTAACTGTTTGAGTAAAGAACGGGAATTTGTAGAATTTTTTTTCGATATTGGTAACTTCTATCGTGATCATGGGAACATTTCTCATCGCTGATAAACATAATAAGAATTAGTATGCTGATGAAAAAGGAGAATACTAAAGAGGATATTCAGTAGAAGATTGAATAATGTAGGCCTTGTAGAGTCAAACTTAAAATTGATCAATTTTTAAAATGACTGATGAAATTGAGGCAATTTACACAGAAAGAGAGCTTTTCATCATCAAGATTTGACTAAAATTGCGACCTTTTGTTTAAGAGAGAACAACAAAAGTGTCAAAAAGCATTATCAAATCACATAGAAATACATTGTTAAATTAATTAAATTGTTAAATCATCAAGAATTACGGCCCAAATTATTTTTCTCTAAAATCACATTACGATTCATTGCAATTCATTGTATAGGTTGACTACTTTTGAGTTTGAGTGTACAATCCTTACATTTTTAAAAAGATTCTTTCCGATTTTCATATTTCAAGTGATGTTTTCTATAACTTTTCATTATAGACTGTTTATAGATGGAGGAACCGATTTGTATGATAAACATATCTTGGTTTTTCGCTCGGGGCAGATGAAAAATGTAGAGTCATAATTCGTATTTATTTTGAGATAAGGGAAGAAACTCAATTTAATCAAGACAAATTATCATCCTTGCATCTTTATTATACTAGTACTTTTGGAGGATTTTCAAGTATATATGTAGTCAAAAAAAGTTTTCATTTGAAAACATCAATTTTGGTTACAACTTTTATAAAAAATTTGGTTACTTAAAAATTGGAAGTTAAATTAATTGCTTGAATCAAAAAAATTCTAATAATATTATACATTTTAGTTCTAAAATTCCAGCAATTTCTTTGTTTCACTAACTCAGAAAACAAATTTTTTTAGAAGAACCTTAACATATCAGAACTTATTTTTTCATCTTTTGGTGCTAAAATTCAGTTCTGTTCTTTCCTGTCACAATTTTCTGCAGAAAAAATTAGAGTTTACCAAGATTAAAAAAGAAAATTCATGCTTATTTTGAATGTTTTTTTTTTATGAAAACTTTTGTTTTCGTAAAATTTCAACAATTCATAAAGACTCATTTTTAAATAAACCCATTGATTTTAGAATCATTTTATCTAAAATTTTCAACAGTTATTAAAATTTTACCTAGGGTCGCATTCTTTTTTAAATACAATGTAACTCGACAAAAAATGTTTGCTCTTTGGCATGAATAAAAAATTGCCGAAATTTAATATTAAATGTGAAAAAAAATTTGTTGGGGCATTAAGGCACCTAAAAATTTTGATTTAAGTTGCCGCCCCTCATAAATTCGTAATTTCATATAGCATAAAAGGCATTATTTGAATCATGCTGTTTTCCTAATTTTATGAAAAAAAATAATAATCAAAATCAAGCAAAAAAACAGGCACGATGACAAACATTTCAAATTTTTCAAAATCATCTGTGTGATTTTGGAAAGATATAGGTACAATGATTAAAAATAATAAGAAGGTATATTAATATCTCTTGGATATTTCAAGTTATTAAAGTCAAAATCAGCTTAGCTTATTAATTTTTGCTTATTGTAGTGTAATTGAGGAATATCTTTGTGATAAAGGGAAAAAAGAATTATTAGATAAGAGTTTATAGCTTTATGAAAAATGACATTCAATGAGTGATACTTGTGATCGTATTATTTTTCGATATTAGAAAAATAGTTAAAATGTACGACATGGTCTAGTTTTAAATTGAACTCAAAAGTCCTCTTTTTAATTAAAAAATTCAGTAAAAAATTTAATGAAAGAAAAAAACGTAGTAACTTATTTTCAAGAAAGATTATTCCTTTTTCATCATGCCGCTTAGTTTTTATGGAGATTTCAAGTAAAAAATAAGATAAGTCCATGAGATATATTATAATATAATCATGGTATAGAAAAAAAATCGCCCCGAATCAGATTTGAAAAAATCCGTTCAATCGGAACTCTTCCATAACAAATTCTGGTTAAGTTCGTTTCATGTTTCTTCTATTGAAAGTTCCCAGACACGTTTAACTAATTGTTGTCTTAAAGATGAAGAATTTTTTACGAGAAATAAATAAAATAACAATCTCCAAGTCACGAGTCGATCCACCTTCGGCGAAATTATGTTTTACTATGAGAATTCGATGCTGGAAATAAAAGTCTTTTTCTTCATCTTCACCTCCACATAATTTGAATCCAGTTTTTCAAAATGAAGATTTTTCATTCCAACATAAAGAGCTGCTTGATTTAATTCGATGCAGACTTATATGGTGTGAAATATTTTTCTACACAAATAGTTAATTTATTACTTTAAAGCCGAGAACTAGTTTTGATGTAAACACACATAATATTCTAGATATTATGAACGCAGTAATTTTTATACTGAATCTAACTATAAGCTGGTTTTGGATCTCAAGACTGCTACATATAAAGGTTGTATATAGCTTTTTGCGCAAAGCTGGATCGATAAATTATAAAAATTCCAAGAGGCGAGTATGGTATTTAATTATTATAGTATTCTTCTATTATTTTGTTTGATGCTTAATTTCCTACTATAGACCAAGAATCAAAAGCAACATTTTTGATGACTATTGCCAGAGATTTCTCAAGGTTGTATGCAAATGTATTATATTGCTAGATAGTCTCAGACGCAAACATACCCGATACCACCGGAATATACAAATATCTAAATATATGCAAATATGCAAAAAGTATTACTGCTCGTAGTCTTGGTAATTTTCGAATATTCTTTTTTTCATATGTGTCACGGTCCTCCAATTTTTCGATAATCTAGACAATATTTTTATCTATAGAAACTCTCTTCTTCAGAGATTTTCAGAAACTACCCATATTTATAATTTATAAGTAAAAAAGCTCCTTGTATTGAGATTAACTTTGCAAATCATGATGATGATCAAGTTTTCGAGATTTTTCAAATCAAATTGTTTTTTAAAGCACAAATCGTGTTGAGGGTGGGTGTAAAAATTTCTTTTAACAAAATGCGAATCACAACTTTGATGCATTTTTTAATGTTTAATCCAACAAGTGTCGTATTTTCTCGATAACTTGAACGGTTCTCAAGATAATGGCAGAAAAAACTATGAAGAAAAGATTTTAAAGAGGTTTTTCATAGTTTTTTGCGTTTATCTTGAGAACCGTTTAAGTTATCGGGGAAATAAGACGCTCGTTGGATTCAATATTGAAAAATGTATTGAAATAATGTATCGTTTTTTCAAAATTAACTGTACATCTACTCATAATGCGATTTACTATTTTGACGTGTCCAAATGAAACGGTTCCATCTCGGAGAGACCAAATGAAAAGGTGCTTACTCGTGAAGACAAAATGAAAAGGTGCTAACTCGCGTGGCGAAATGTCGAAGCTTCAACATCCCATATAAATTGTATTGGGAATATCAGCGCCCTCAACTCTGTAGCACCTTTTCATTTGGTCTCCACGAGTTAACACCTCTTCATTTGGTGTTTTCGAAATGGAGCCTTGTCGTTTGGACACGTCGATTAAAAAAAAAAAATTGAATAAAAAAATCTCAAAAATCTGAAGTGCAGGCAAAAATGGAGGTTAGCTTTAATTCAGCACGAAAAACCACTATGGAAACGACTCATAGGTCACATTTTGTAGACCAGTGTCATAATATAAAAGGATATTATTAGAATATTATAAGTAAGACAGAAAAGTTAGATACATCTTCCAGTTATATCTCTTCTCTTAAATGATTAGGATTTTTTCTAAAATATTTGTATGCGGAGATTTGATTATAAAATACGGCTTTCTATACACGTGCCTTTACAAAATTGTCATACAACATTGATAATCAAAATTAGAATGATAAATTAGTTAAATGGAATAATATTACTGGAGGGATATTACTGTGAAAGATAAAAGCTATATTGCAATTTTATTATTGGTAAGAGACATAAAACTCTCGCTTAATAATTTTGCTTAATTAGATGATTATAAAATTCTAAAAGCGATGATATTGGCTATAAAAAAATTCCACTGTTCTTTGGTATGGGTAAAGTTTGAAGCTTAAAATTAATCTAATTAGAATTTAATTACAGAAAGGCAGTCTTGATTACAATAATTTCTGCATTATTATCTACAAATTCCTCTTGAAGAGTTGAATTTACGACAAAATTTTATAAATTTATAATTCGTTTGCCCAATTTTTCTGAATTCGGCAAATTGTACCTTTTTGACTCTGTAGAATTTTATTTCATATTATTGAAGTGTAATGGATATTTATGCTGTTTCGTTAAACAAAATTTAAAAATTTACAAGGACAAACATTATTTCTACGAAATGTGATAAAATGACATTGTGGTTTTATTTTTAATTGTATTATCGTATTTATAAGACGACAGTACTTGAGGCGAAAAATATTCCTAGTTGCTACGAAAAAAATGGATATAATCTCAAGTTAATTACTGCCAATTTCATATTATTTCGTAAGTGAATTTTTATAGATTTTGTCATCTTTATTTTCTCATCTGAATTTCTAGAAATCCCGTTTTATTCTATTTGTAACAATAGAAAATATTTCTTCTTCTAAAATAATATTTGTCGCTTTTTGTCTTGTAACCACTGATATTACTTCATTTTATCCTTTATTTATGAACATAATTCACGTAAATATAAGGAGTTCGAGACTATGATAATATTTATCAAACTTTTCACTTTCTATAAGTATGATACATATAGTATAAGTCAATTTATCACTTCTATGTACAGAGCATTACTATAGTATCTATTACCATCAATTTCCACTCAGCGCCTTGTATGTGGAAAAAGCTTGAAATATTACTTTTTTTTCCTCATGCATTTGCCAGCAGATAATTATTTGTCTTTTATATTAATATTATATGGAGAATTACTATTATCACTTGCGCTAAAAAATAACTAGTATCTTTCCAGATCATTTTACTTTTTGCGCTTGCTCTTTAAATAAGACATCGTATTATTTTTTTAGAATGCACAATTCTGTATTCAGGATCTTCATTTTATTTTCATTCCAACTGATTTTTTTCAAGCTGCGTATTTAATATACAGTTGAGATTTTGGAAGGCTAGGTACGCGTTTTCTATTTTGTATAAGGAGATTGTTGAACGGCTTTGTATTCTATTTAAAACGAAATAAAGTCTAGAAAGGAATTTTTGGTACCATTTTTTATTTAGTTTTCCTGACGGATAACATTCCTTAAATATTTGAAAGAGATTTTAGTTTCATGATTTTTATTTAGTTTTTTGACAGTCTGTATTTTTTTAATCTTTTTTTTTAAGTTATGTAGAATTTTTTCAATATTCAATATATGCAACAATGGGCTCTTCAGAAGAATCATTGAATAAACAAAATATTCATCTATATACAGATAATTCGTTGCACAATTATTAAATTTACGTTTTTTATCGCAAAAATCTTCTGTAATTTTATTGAAAAATATCACATTTTGAAACTAAAAGTGTCGTGAATATTTGCAGTACATTCTGTTTACAATTTCCTCATACTAATCATTAATATTTTTCGCAGGTGTTCGTGTTAATCCGAAATCTCATGAAAAGAAAATTGAACTGGGATCAGTAGTAGAATTTGGAATTTGGCAATTGGTATAAATATAAGGAAATTTTGCATTAAAAAGAACGCAGTTGGAGCAAAAAATGAAAAAAATTATATGAGATTCTATAAGTCTTAAGCATTTGTAAATAAAGAATAATAAACGATGGACAAAATTTTGTGATTTTAGAAATTATTTCACACGAACCTAAATTAATTAATTTGTATTTTTTTCAGGTCGTCTGGTCTGCCGCTGCCTTCGTCGCTTCACATATACAGGTACATTTTCTTTGGAGTCCCACATAAAATCTGAATGTGGTGCTGCTTATCGTTGCCGGAATTGCTATTTTCAAACAAACAAATTGAAAATTTGATTGGAACACATCAAGATTTCTCCTACCTGTTACTTGAAATCTGAGTAAACAAAGTTTGCCAGAAGTTTGCATTTTTTGAATATCATCAGGTACATTTTAATGAATTGAATGGAATTCTACGAAATTCAAATGTATTCTGCAGAATTCTACGGTAGCAATCTGTATCCTATATAATCCTACGGATTTTAATTTAATAGAATTGAATCGGATTCTATAGAATTGGATTGGATTCTACGCAATTGAATTGGATTCTGCTCAATTGGATTGGATTCTATAAAATTTATTGGGACTCTACGAAACCGAATTGGATTCTGTGGAATTGGATTTGATTCTGCGTAATTTGATTTGATTCTACAGATCTAAATTGCATTCTATGGACTTGAATTAGATTCTATGAAGTGAATTGGATTATAAGGAATTGAATTGGATTCTATTGAATTGGATTGGATTCTACAGAGTTAAATTGGATTCTATGAAATTGAACTGGATTCTATATAATGGGATTGGATTTTACAGAATTAAATTGGATTCTGTGGAATTGAATTAAATTCCATGTAATTGGATTGGATACTACAGAATTAAATTGGATTCTATGGAATTGAATTTGCATTCTACGGAACTGAATTGCATTTAACGGAATTGAATTGAGTTCTATGGAATTAAAATGTATCCTACAAAATTTTACGGATTCCTATTGAATAGAATCGAATTGGATTCTACAGAATTAGATTGGATTCTTTGCAATTGAACTGGATTGGATTCTGCGTAATTTGATTCGATTCAACGGAACTAAAGTGAATTCTATGGATTTAAATTAGATTCTGTGGAGGTGAATTGGATTATAAGGAATTGGATTGGATTCTATGGAATTGGATTGGATTCTGCAGAATTAAATTGGATTCTATAAAATTGAATTGCACGCTATGGAATTGAATTGAATTCTACGGAATTGAATTGGATTCTATGCAATTGGATTAGATTCTACGTAATGCAATTGGATTCTATGGAATTGAATTAAATCCTAGGGAATTGGATTGGATTTCAGCAATTTCAAATAAATTCTAGGAAATTGAATGGATTTCCACGGAATCTTACGCAATCAACTTCGAATTCTACGCAATTGAATTGAATTCTATAGTATTTAAATGAATTAAAATAATTTAAACGGAATTTAGATGGGTCCCACGGAAGTCAAATGAATTTCATGTAGTTCAAATTGATTCTACGGAATTGAATCGAATTCTATGAAATTAAAACGTATCCTACATAATTCCACGGACTTCCATTCAATAGAATCGAATCGGATTCTACAGAATTTGATTGGATTCTACGCGATTGAATTGGATTCTATGGACTCGGATTGGATCCTGCGTAATTGGATTTGATTCTGTGGAATTGAATCGGATTCTATGAAATTGAATTGGATTCTATGGAATTGGATTGGATTCTGCGTAATTTGATTGGATTCTACGGAACTCAATTGGATTTTGTGGATTTAAATTAGATTCTATGGATTTAAATTGGATTCTATGGAAGTGAATTGGATTATAAGGAACTGACTTGGATCCTATGGAATTGGATTGGATTCTGCGTAGTTGGATTGGATTTTATGGAATTGAATTGGACTCTACGAAATTGAATTGGATTCTGCGGAATTGAATTGGATTCTATACAATTGAATTAAATTCTGCGTACTTGGATTGGATTCTACAGAATGAAATTACATTCTATGGACTTGAATTGGATACTATGAAATTGAATGGATTGGACTGATTTGAAGTAAATTCTATGAAATTGAATGGAATTCCATGGAATCTTATGCAATTAACTTTGAGTTCTACGCAATCGAATTTAATTCTATAGTATTCAATTGAATTAAAGTATATGATACGGAATTCAGATGGATCCCACGGAATTTAAGTGAATTTTATACAGTTCCAGTCAATTCTAAGAAATTGAATTGAACTCTATGGAATTAAAAGGTATCCTACAGAATTCTACGGATTTCGATACAATAGAATTAATTGGGATTCTACAGAATTGGATTGGATTCTACGTAATTGGATTGAATTCTATGGTATTGGATTGGATTCTACGGAACTGGATTGGATTTGACGAATTTCAAGTGGATTCTACGGGATTGAATGGAATTCTGCGGAATCCTACGCAATTAACTTCTTCTTCTACGCAATTGAATTGAATTCTATAGTACTCAAATGAATTGAAGTAAATTAAACGGAATTCAAATGGATTAAATGGAATTCAAATCTATTCTACGGGATTGAATTAAATTCTACAGAATTGAATTGGATTTGATTCTGCCTAATTGGATTGGATTCTATAGAATTGACTTGTATTCTACGGAATTGATATGGATTCAATTTGGCGGACTTCAAGTGGATTCCACGGAATTAGATAGAATTCTACGGAATCTTGTGCAATTAACTTCGACTTATATGCAATTCAATTGAATTCTATAGTATTTAAATGAATTAAAGTAAACTAAACAGAATTCAAATTGATCCTGTGGAATTCAAATAGATCCCAAGGAATTCAAATAGATCCCAAGGAATTCAAATGAATTTTATGAGGTTCGAATGGATTCACCTGAATCAAAATAGATTCCACGAAACTGAATTGAGTTCTATGAAATTCTGAGCGATTCTAATGGATTCTTTGCAACTGTTGAATTTAAGTGAGTTTTACGGCATACAATTAAATTTTCCGGAATTTGAATGCATGCAAGTGAATTCTATTTAATCAAATTGCATTCTGTAGAATTCAAATTAATTCGAGTGAATTCTACGGAAATCAATCGTATGCTACGGAATTCAAGTGATTTCAACGAAATTCAAATGTATTCCATGGAATTTTATTGAGTTCTACGGAATTAAATTTTATTTCGTGGAATTCAAATAGATTCTACGGAACTCCAGTGGATACTGCGGGATTCCAATTATGAATCCATGAAATTCGAGTGAATTTCACACAATTCGAGTGAATTCTGCGGAATTCAATTAAATTCTGTAGAATATAAGTGAATTCTACGTAAATGAACCGAATTATATAGAATCCAAATGCATTTCACGGAATTCAAAAAAATTTTATGGAATTTAAATGGATTTCACGGAATTCTACGGAATTCGGTTAAACTCAAATGAAGACAAAGAAATATAGTGAATTTCAGTTAATTGTACAAAATTTGAGTGAAATAAAGTAAATTACGTAGAATTGCAGTGAATTTGTCGGATTTTAACATAACTGAATTGAATTGCGTTATGTGAATTCAAGCGAACTCCATTTTGCTCTTACTTATAAAAACACTTTAATTCTACTGAATTATGGTGGATTATCCAAAAGACATCGAATATGTCACTAAATATTCGTGAATTCAACTAAATTCAACTAAATTGAATTGGAGTTAACTGAACTCAATATTAATTTAGACTTCGAGTCAATTTAATGGCATCCAAATGAACTTGTATCAATTCAGCAGATGTCAACTAAATTCAAGTGAATTTTCCTGAGTTCAAGTGAGTTTAACTGATTTTTAAAGAATTTTATAAAATTTTTTAATTCAATAACAATTTTTTTCAAATATCTAGACTACGATGTTTCGATTTCTTACTCCGTATAATTTAAACGTTTTTAATTCTTTCAACTTTCAAATAACTTAAACACTTTCAACATTTATAATACCCAAGTTCTAAAAGATTAAAATTCTTGTTTCAAGTGTTAAATGCTTCCAAATATAAATATAGTTATATCTTTTTCATAAAGAAGGATTGATCTCGAATATTTTCATGAATAATGTCTATTTACCCTAACAAGTAAGAACTTTAAAAATATATATTTCATTATTCATAAGGAAGTTATAAATTATCTCTACATATTTCACCTACATATTTGAGTTATCCGATAAATAAGTAAATTATATATACAGGATATAGAAATGATGTTTCCAAGTATGAAATAATTCAATAGTTTGTTCTGTTTCACTGAGAATAGGTTCAAATGTACACAATTCTAAATAGAAAAAATGTAATACAATATTCTTATATTTATTGTTTCAGTCCATCTTCTCAAAAGTGTATCCTAGTTATTTTCTCAAAATTATAGAAACGTTTTTGTTAAACAGTCAATGATACATGCCAGGAGAGATTACACTTACAATAATATCAATTGAAAAATATATGTTATAGAAATCCCTTATTTTATTTGTTTACATAAATCAACATTTATGCATAAGTAGATGGAATGAATATATTCTCCGCTATCTGTTTTAAAGATCTTAGAAACTTCAAATTGCTCTAAAACATGCCAGGGGAGATTACACGCCACATTTTTCTTAATTTAGAGAAAAAATAAATTAAATTTTCAAAACCTACAAGTGATTTTGTTTGAAGGTTACTATCATACAAATTTTGTGCTACAACTTATTTAGAATATGTTGCTTTTCTTAGAAATACAACATGCCAGGGGAATGACAGTAAAAAAGGTACGCGCCCGAATTTCGCGGAAAATGTCTCATATTTTGCTTATTACGCATTTTAGCATTGATGCAAAAATTATAATTTATGGAGTAAATCTTCACACCTATTTCCTATGAAGCCAAAAAACATATTTCCGCAAAACAATTTTTGTGCGGGGTCTGAACTGCAAAGGTTCATCCGCAAATCATTTCTCCTGATCCTCCACCCTCGATTACCCTCATCCCCTTCTAACACCTCTCCATACTTCCCCTCATTTCCCCTAACTTCCCCTCCCTACAATTCACCTCATTTCCCCTTACTTTCCCTCAACCCCTTCCTTCGCTCTACCTCACTTTCTATTATTTCCCGTCACTTACCATCATCCGCCTCATTTCTCCTGATCCTCAACCCGCGATTCCCATTATCCCCTCCTAACACCTCTCCTTACTTTCCCTCATTTCCCCTGACTTCTTCTTCCTACAATTCCCCTCATTTCCCCTTACTTTCCCTCAACCCCTTCCTTCGCTCACCCTCACTTTCTCTTATTTCCCCTCACTTCCCCTCATTACCGACCCATCACTTCTCATCACCCCCCTCATTTCTCCTGATCCTCCCGCGATTCCCCTCATCCCCTTCTAACACCACTCTCTACTTCCCCTCATTCCCCCTCACTTCCTCTTCCTACACTTTCCATCATTTCCCCTTACTTTCCCTCAACCCCTTCCTTCGCTCTCCCTCACTTTCTCTTATTTCCCCTCACTTCCTCTTTTTTATATGACTGACGGACACCCGACCGAAACCACAAAGGTTTCTGTCTGGGGCTTCGAAACCCTAAAAACTGCAATCAAATCAATATTTGTCGAAAGAGACCTCGAAGAAAGTCCTATTTTGATTAAAGTAACATTTTTATTACATTCTCATCAGAGAATGTATTAGATTTGTGTAAAATTACACCCCCCCCCCTTTTTTTGTCAAACGTCCACGTTTTGAAACCTCCTGAACCCGACAAACATTTTTTGACGAATGTGTCTGTCTGTGTGTGTGTGTGCAGATTTTTAGTTTGTGAGCACGATAACTTTTAAAGAATTGACCGATTGGATTGGCCTTGGGTAAACTCTTTTAATGTCCAGAAATGAAGGTCAAGTTCGTTAGCCAGCCATTTCGGACAAAAATTCAAAAAGATAGCGCATTTTTTAATTTTTGAAACCACTTTTTTTAATTTACAAATTCTATGTATGGATATTCGTAGTACTTAGAAAGTCAAAAATTTATCCTGATGACTTTTTTTGATAAAAAGAAAATTGTGAGAGTTATAGCATTTACAAAATTCAAGAACAGATACGAAAATGAAAATTTTAAGCCAAACAATGCACGATATCAAAAAAATCAGGAGAAGAAAGACGTTTTTTTCTGGAAGCCCTACAAGATTGTCATAACATCTTTTTAAATTTTTTCGAAAAGTCGAAAATTCAAATTTTGAGCAAAATAACGCGGAATACGAAAGAAAGTTGAGATATCAAAATTGTTGTTTTCACGAAGACCTGTAAACTTGTCTCTAAACATTTTTTGAAAGGAGGCATAGTTTGTTTTTTAATTATAGAATATAGTATTGGAATATTTTTATTTTTGAGCCAAACGACGCGAGATAAGAAAAAATTAGTCAAAAGAGTAGGATTTGTGCTTTTAAAAGGTCAAATAAAATTCCTGTTAAACATGTCTTCATAGGACCAATCGTGAATCATTAAGATAATTTTTCAATCATCTTTTTAATCACTTATTTGTATATATTACACGGTGAGCGCAGAAAATCGAGCACAAAGCGCGAATATTAATGATGAGAATGTATTCCTTAAGGCCGATAGTATAATAGTATAATACACATACTACATGGGCTGAAAAGTCTTCGGCCTGACACAGAGATGACGCCACAAACAAAAAATCTGTATGCTTGTC
>JAUMHM010064176.1:0-14381 GCA_032362435.1 Melikaiella ostensackeni
CCCTTTAATGAGCTTTTCCAGGCTCTCTAGATCAACTTTCCCTTTAGCCTTATTCCTCTCCGTTGGAGACTTTTTTTAAACTTTTTCCGCAACTTTTCATCTCCCTGCTCATTCCCATCTTCTTCCCTTGATCTTTCATTGTCTTCCGTCATATCCTCCTCATCGCTTTTATCCGTACACCCTCCCCCTTGCCACCATTTATCAAAAAATTGTCTCCAGCTTAAGCTACTTGATCTGGACCTATTAATCCGTTCCCAATTCAATGGCCTACACCGATCCCTCCTGTCAGTTAGTCCCCCTTCCTTCTCTCCCCAATTCAACCTTCCAGGCGTAGTATACTGAATCTCGCCTTCATCGGTACTCTCTCCGGCAGCCATCGCGAGACCCTCAGCACCTGTGCGGTGCTGTTGTCTGCACGCTGCTGCCCTCTGCCGGACCCCACTGGACTCCACATCATAGACATGTTGGCCTACCTTAACGATATATTGTCTCCTATCTTCCCTCTCACTTTTCCCGTCCTCGACAACTAACCTCCAAATTAGCACTTTCAACCCTCCTACTAACCCTCTCAACCTCACAAAACAGCCCCCTCCCCCGACACTACCACACAACCCCTTCACTACACTCACCTTCCTTATCATCTTTCACCACAATCACACCTCCAAGTCCGCCGCCAAAACCAAAAAAGACATTAATTGAGCTGCAGACTTATGCATCTCTGAAATGATTATTTCATTCAAAAACCTATTTTCTGAATTTATTTATATTCATCGGTCAATATTGTGATTTGTAAAATATTTATTTTTTTTCACAGCGAGGATATATTTACCAGCAAATCAGATTTTTAAGCTTTTTGACTGTGCATATTATTTTGTTCATTTTACCAGATTAAAAAATCCGGAATTTATTATTTAAGTAACTAAATATCTCCCTTCATTCTCCTTGATTCAAATCTTCACTTTTGAGATTTTTCCAAAACTGACTATTTTTCTAATGTGAGAAAATTATGTTGCATTTTGTCTATGTATGATTTTAGATGTTATCAATAATATTACAGAATTACTGTAGGATAAAGTATAAGTTTTCTTTTCGTAAGGCTAATATATTGCACGAACCAACAATTTATAATATTGAAATAGTATAAAATAGGCTTTGTTCTACACTTTCGTTACTTTTTGTTACTTTAATTATTCAAAATACTAATTTTAGTCTACGATATATGTGTAATATGAAAAATCAATAAATATCTTGCACTTTTTCATCCCACCTAAAGAATAGAGGATATATTATCTATATGAAGGAACAGAAAATACAAACATTAGTCTGAAATTACATCTTTTTCATGGGAGGAGCACCTGAAGATCCCTTGGGCGCAATTCATGCTAGCCGAAAACTTCCCAATTTCACGGCTTTAGCTCTCGGCGCAACTCAGGCTTTCGGATTGACCGCGGGCGGAATTCAAGTGCGCCCGGCTGACCAACCCTGCTACTAGCAGAGGTCCATTTTCCTCAAGTAGGAGTTGAGTGGAAAACTAACAAAAATTATAATTTAATTAGTGATTTAAAAATAATATATTCGACATCTACAAATTTTTCCGATTTCAAGGTTATATAAATTGTCTAAAAAGTTGAACACTCAGAAAGCAATAAATACTGAGTAAATTGTTCCTTACATTGAAGCTTTTGAAATTTTTACCTTTTTAGACAACTTACATATACCTGAAATCGTAAGAACTTGTACATTCTGAATATCTGATTTACAAATCGCTTGTTGTAAATTTTTTTTTCAGTTCAGTATATTGTCCTGTTTAGGAGTAAAGAGCCCCTGCTGGCGAGGGTCGTGGGAGCTGGTCTCTGCAGATAGACCGAGAAGTAAGTATACCTTGTATCTCTTCTTGATAAAAATTTGTGCAGTGTATATCGCATACTAAAAGTTTGACTCCAAAATACGAGATGTGGCTATTAAATAACCGCACTAATTTTTTTGCCGCTTGCTTTTTGCCTCGACAACAGCAAGCAGGGTCTGATATTGATCTGTGTTCTTTTCCTTCTACCCCTCAAATTTTGAGGTTGTACGACTCTCATTACGACAGCAACCTTTGTTCGAAGTTGACCGTCTACCTGAGCTGCGCTGGAATTATGTTGAGAGCGAAATTAGAACACTTCAACGCTAAGTTCCTTGTGAAACTGGGGAAATCTGTTACAGAAACGTATAAATTGTTGAGGACAGCTCATGGTAATGAGTGTCTATCTCGCACTAAAGTTTTTAATTGGTTTAAATAATAAAAGAAGGGGAGGGGAGTGATTGAAGACGATGCGCGTCCCGACTGTCCTCGCTCATCGAAAACCGACGGTAACATCGAAAAAGTGAGTAAAATTATTTGAACAAATCATTGCCTCATCATTAGAGCAATTGCTGACTTAGTGAGCATCGATAAAAAAACTTTTAGACAAATTTTAAATGAAAACGTACACGCATAAGAAAACAAAGACCTGAAATGTGGAAGAACGGCACGTGGATTCTTCACCGGGACAACGCACAGTGCGGCGAACTAGAACATTGGGGTTCAAAATGATCCAGAGCCTACAACTTTTATCCGATTTCATGTTTTTTCTTTTAAATTAAGGCTACTTAAATTCAAAACAGGTCTGTCGAGGCTGGCTTTGCAAAGAAGTCTCTGTTTGTTTGTTATTCAAGCTGCAAAATGCCAAAAGACCATAATTTTTCTCATTTAAGCTGCCTGTTCCGTATCATTCATTGATATCACCTCAAGGAGGTGAAAAACTCATAGATTAACAATCGGTTAACAAATCCTGATAAACTAGATGAAGCTCCTGTAATCCGTTCAATTGTTATAAACAAATTTCGTAAACAAATTTAATACATAAGCACCTCTGGATATATAAAATGAATTTGTTTCCGCGCACTCATCAGTCCTGCCTTGAAAATTAAAATTCTGTGACAGAGATGGACAATCAACAATATTTATCATTGATATAAACAATACTGATTAACTTATGCATTAAATGGTCCCTCTTTGATGGAAAACATCTTTTTCTTCTGAATAATTGTTCATTTCATCCTTAAAGCAAAATTCTGATAGGAGAAACTGACATTTGACAATATTTTCCATTGTTATTAACAATTCTGGTCAATATATAATAATATATAACAATATATAAAAATTATATAAAATTCTGGTCAGGTAATGTTACCTTGAAGTAAGAAACTGAATTGTGAAACGTCTACACTCAACAGATTTTTTCTATTTGAAAGCGTCAATGAAACGCATTTGTTGATCAGAATTGTTAATAACAATGAAAAATATTGTCAAATGTCAGTTTCTTCCATCAGAATTTTAATTTGGGGATAAAGTGAACAATTATGCTAAAAAATGGATTTTTTCTATCAAAGAGTGGCCGCTTAATGCACTTGTTTACGAAATTTGTTCCTAACAATTAAAAAAATTATACTTTAGTGTTTAATTTTAATGGAACATTGATTTCACTCGATTTCTCGGAGAAAAACGTGATGAAAAGAGCTCCCAGGCTTCAATTTACATCAAAAATTTTTCAAAGATTTTTCTACAAAAAATATACAACAAGTCAATAATTTGAAAGACACTCTAAAGCATTGCCATATTCTGTTGCTGCTACATTTACAGTCACGCTTCTCTATATATGAGTACCATGAACATACTATCAGAAAAAATAGCTTCATAATTTTTCCTGAAATTACATCAAGGATAAAAACTATATTGTAAGAATGTTTTAACTTCACCTTAGTTCAAAAAAGTGCCAATGATCTTCTCTGTTACAGAATCACAAATATTCACGGAAAAGCCTCAGTTCTACAACGCTAAATTGTAAATGTGTAGTCTTGTCAACATATTTACGAAGGAAAATTATTGTATTGTGAACATCTTCGATTGTTTTGTAGAGATAATTTGAAGTTTGATTACAAGAGTGAATCATTAACAGCACTAAATTGTTATGAATTTGCAGGCAAAAATACTGTAATGGAATTTTTCAGAATGAGAGAATTATTGACAGCAAATTATTCCTTTTTTCGAATTCGCAGACAAAATCACTTGCAAATAAAAAATGTGAAGCTCGTAATCCTGACAGCAAATTCAGCAAGGAGCATCAAGTATGATTTTATGGACTGCGCCACATTTTTTATTGTCAGGAAGGTATTTCTGAAAACAAGACTTTTTTTATTCCTTCAGTATGAAAATAAGGAAAGCCTCAGTTCTGTACCGATAAATCATAAACGTTCAATTTTGTCAACATTTTTATTGAGAAGAGAATGAATTGTGAACGCTCTTATTTTTTTTATGAATCTGATTTGAAGTTTGTTTACAAGAGGAAATTATTGACATTATTGAAACATGATGCTTTAATTGCTTACAATGAATTTAATAAACGAGTATGATTTGACGTTTTTCGTATATAAGTTTCGATTTTTAGCACAATCTACTATGAATTATGTATCATTTAAGCAAATTTTTTATTTGGACATTTTTATGTGAATGAATTTATGTTTTACAGCATAATGAACTGATTGCATATCATATTGCTGAGATTATTTGCTTTTAAATAACAATTGTGTATTGTTTAAGCAAATTTAATTTAGAGAATGCATACTTTAGCCATTCTTAGTGCATAACTTTCTCTTCATTGTGCATTAAATTATGCAATGCCTTATTGAACTTTTGTTTAAGCAGAACACAATTGTGAACTGATTGCTAAAAAGTACAGCAGGAAGCATCAGCAATTATTCAATTTTTGAAGTTAACATAATTTGTCCTCCGTTTGCGCTCGAGACAATAAATCCAATTATATATCTAAGTATCGCGAATGAAGAAGATATAACTTTTGTATACGAATTTGTTTACAAAAATTTCAGAAAAACGTCATCTCAAGTTGAGTTTCTACCTTAAATGGAACCATTTTTGGGTCAGCATACATTCTGTTGACTAAATAGAACTTTTGAAAATACAAACTTTTTCCATGTCGTTTGTTAAATAAAAAACTTGAGACAAAATTTTAAAAAATGTGCTTCGTTGTGATGAGGCGGAATTAAATAGGCTTTTATTTCAAAAAATACCTGAAACAGCTCTCTCGATTGCGCGAATCACTCTTGCAGAGACTTTTCTCTGTGCCTGTTGTCAATAATTGTATATTTGAAGCTCCTTGCTGAATTTGCTGTCAAAATGATCTGCTTTCCATTTTTTGAATTGCAAGTAATTTTGACTGCAAACTCGAAAGAGAAATAATTTTTTGTCAATAATTCTTCCATTTTTAAGAAATGGCATTACAGTATCCAATGACGATGTTATTCTCTTCAATGTAGTCCCCTTTCCGATCCCTGTACCGCTCCATACGAATCTCTCATTGTTTGAAACAATGTCGCAGGTCCTTTTCTGAGAAGTCTTTCATGAGCCGCGCTGCTTCTTTCTTTACAGCATCCACCGATTTGAATCTTGTTCCTTTTAGCCCACACTGGATCTTCGGAAACAAAAAAAAATCGCATGGGTCAAGGTCAGCTGAGTACCCATTCAATGTGAACAATTCCTCGGATATCAAAAAAACGATCATCACTGCTTTCAATTTCGACTTGCTCATCGGCGCTTTCTTTGTGTCGGTGTACTGGAACTCTTCTAATGCATTGATTTACGCTCAGTTTCAGGGTCGTATCGAAAGAACCATAATTTGTCACAAGTTTTCACATTTTCCAAATACTTGTAAGCGCAAACGTTTCTTTGAGATTCCTTTTGCTCATGAATGAGCAACTAAGTCAGCAATTGCTAGAATATTTAGGTATCGATTTGTTAAAATAATTTTACACTCTTTTTTTCGATGTTACCGTCGGTTTTCGATGTGCGAGGACGACCATGACACGGATCGACTTCAATCACTTCCCTCCCTTCCTTGAATTTTTTGAACTAATTAAAAACTTGAATACGAGATAGACACTCATCACCATGAACGCGCTGTTCTGTTTCCACACTTAACATAATTCCTGCGGAGCTTAGGTGGACGGTCAACTTCAAACAAATGTTACTGTCGTACTGAGGATCCTACAACCTTGGAATTAGGTGGGTGGGAGAGGGATAGAACACAGATTAATATCAGACCCTGATTTTTGTTGCCGAAGCCCCAGGAAAGCGGCAAAAAACGAATCTGGTTCTTTAGTAGCTGTTTTATGACATGCTGAAAATAATTTCACTAAAAAGTACGTCTAAAAAACTTTACATGTAAAGCTATAATTTAAGGTTAAATATTGCCAATTTGACACTTTTCAGAGACTTATAGCTCTTCATGCATATTATTTTTTTATTTGACATTTACACTTAACGAAAGTTTATTTTATCGCCATCAGATACTAAAAAAATAGCAGAGGTAGATCAGTAATAAAAGAAAAAAATATCGTAATGAAAGTCAAGCTGCTTGAGTTTCTTTTCCTTCAGGTACTTTTTTTTTGTTGAAAATTTTAAAGAATTACAGCCATCATAAAAAGGAAAGCGATACCTATACCTACCATCGCAATAGGAAATGGTTTCGGAAAAGATTCGCTCGCTCTTACTTGGTATCATGCCAATCCTAGGTAGAAGACTTAATATAGCTATGAATATTTGGAAGGTTTCAGACCACAAAGCTATTCAACGGTGGGATTAAAATTAAGGCTCAGAAGAGGAACTTGGAAAGAAGTGTTTGGTTTTCAATTTAAAAATACAAGACTAAACTTTCGCAGCCTTGCGCCACGTCTAAGTGTTAATTAAAAATTCTAAAAAAAACTATGCTAAATTATTTTTGCGATAGGAATACAGTGGTGCATGAGCATTCAGAAAATTCAAAGCCTTACATTTTTCGAACAACCCTAGTGTACAGCATAAAATTTGTTAGTTTTGATAAGACGAATTGATTGATGTATTTTGAGATACTCTTTGACCAGATAAAGTTATATGTACAGATTTGTAAATCTCTCGGGACGACTGAAAAATCCCGAAAAATAAAATTACCGACATTAAAAATTCTCTGAGAAAGAGAATGTTCGCAATAAAAATTTTCGACATTAGAAAATTGCCGATAATTTAAAATTCCTGAACTGGAAAATTCTTGGGGAATGAAATTCCCGTCAGTTTATGATATTACCAGATTCGAGAATTTCCGATAATAGTGATTTTTAATAATTTTTCGCTTAAATTGAAATTATCAAATTATCTGATAAATTATTGAAAATATTACACGTGTTTTATGTTAGTCTTTCAGGCTGAAAATAAACATTCCTAAAAAAGAATTCTCATATTAAATCATAATGTTTCGAAGAAGACTTGAAATTTCCAAAGAAATTAGGTTTCGTTCGTTTTTTTCACCGGAAATCAGATTTTTAAACAGAAATAATCATCAACTTTCTGAATTTACAATATCTTAGGTTATGTTATCATTTTGCACCAACAATATCAGTATTTTGAAACAAAACTCATTATAAATCATTATTATTTAGGTTATATCAACGTTCTTCATAGGAAATCGATCATTTTAACAAAATTCATTAGATTTCGAAAAAGACTTACAATTCTGAACAGTTTTCTGTTATGTTATGTTAATTTTATTCGTCGAAAATTTTTAGTATTTTTAACAAAAAATTATTGGACTTTAAGGAATTTTGACAATTTTTCAAAAACTTTAGGTCATGTTGGTGAGTTTCACCTGAAAGTGGCATTTTTAACCAAAAATTATTAGACTTGAATCCAATGACTTTCGTTCAGAGCAATAAAATTTACAATCTTCCAAGAAAATTTTTAACTTGTTTGTGTTTTTTGTCGGAAATTGAAAATTTTATTCATTAATCATAAGATTTCAAAGAAGATTTATGTAATTTTCTAACAATTTTAGGTTACGCTGGCCTTTTACATCGAAAATTAGTATTTTCTAACAAAAATTATTATAATTTGAGCAAAACTTAAATTTTTTGAAAAATTGTGCACTATATTGATGTTTTGCGTCATAAATTGGTATCTTTCATAAAAACAATTGAATTTCACAGAAAATCACAACTTTTTACCCACTTTTAGGTTATGTTGATGTTTTACATCAGAAATCAGCATATTTTCAGTGAAAAATCATTGGATTTCAAAAAAAAGAAATTCACGATTGTAGGTTAAGGTAGCGGTTTTCGCTGGAGAGATCGATATAGATTTAGAGAAAAGATTCACAGATTTGGAACAATTTGAGGTTATGTTAACGATTTTCACCGGAAACAGGTCCTTTTAGCCCAAAAAATATCAGGTTTTGAAGAAGATTCACAATCTTTAGCAATTATATGTTACGTTATGTTATTGCTTTATCGGAGCTTGGTATTTTTGACTTGAAAAATCATAAGATTTTTCAGAATATCCTTATTCTCCAGATTATCATTCACATTTATTAAATTCACGATTTCTCCACAATTTGTGCTTTTGTGGGCGTTTCATACTAGGAATCGATACTATTTATAAAAAATCATTAGCTTTCAAGAAAGATAAACAATTTTTGAACAAATTTAGGTTGTGTTAACATTTTTCTCCCAGAAATCGGCGATTTGAAAAAAAAATTAGGTTCAAAAGAAGATTTACAACCTGAAGCAATTTTTTGTTATGTTATGTCAGTGTTTCTTGCCCAAAGTTTCTATTGTTAAAAAAAAATCGTTAGATTTCGAACTATATGTATATTACATTTGAACAATAATAGGGTATGTTAGCGTTTTTCACCAGAATTAGGATATTTTAATTTTAATCTCTGCTTCTCTTCCGCTCTCTAATTATCTTCCTTTGGCATCATTTTAATTTTTTTGAGAGCCCACAATAATTTCACTTAGAAATGGTGACATTAGATACGCAGCCTCCAGATATTTTATTTAATACTGATTAGGAAAAGAACATGCGTAGCGTAGAAATATCAGTGCGTTCCTTGTGAATCAGGCCAGAGGAATGCAAATTTCGGCTATGAATCCTCTGAAATTCTCAAGTTTCATAATCATCGCAATTTCGTCGTACGTGATGTAATTTTGAATGGAGATTATTCAAATTCGGAGTGTGCGAACACCGCGAGTTGCGGGAGTTTGTCTTGCTTGGTCCATGTACTGCAGTTGTGTCAACAGCGGAGACTACCTGTCAAGCTAAGCTGGAACAACGTTAAATTATACGACAGGAAAGCAGTGCAATTGAGAGGAGGAGGATAAACTGAAGTTTGAATCAAAGTGAGGGTTATTACTATTTAACAGAAAAAAAGTAGGCAAAAGTCTCTTTTTATGTAGAGTTAGTACACCTCACTCCCCCAACCATCACTTCCCCCTTTCTCCCGTGTACTTTCCCCACCCTCCATTCCCATCACTTTCCTTCTCATCACTTCCCCTTTACTCACTTTTCAGGCCCTCACCCTCTCGCTCCCACTCACTTCGATGCCCCTCACCCCTCAATTCTCCGCCCTTTGCTTCCCTTCACCTCACCACTTCTCCCATCACTTCCTCTCTGCATACCGTCTCGCTTCCTTACATTACCACACCACCCCCTCATTCCTTTCCCCCACTTCCTCACCCACGCATACCTTCCCCTTCCTTATATTCCTCTTCTTCGCCACCCTTCCCTCACTTCCCGATCCTCCCATAAACAACTCCCTTTTCTTTATTACCTCCCGAGAAAAAAGTACGACGGACGGATGGACACCCGCCGATAAGGGTTCCTGCCCTGGACTGCAAAACCCTAAAAATTATGTTCGTTAAACTATGTGTCATCTGATACAATTAACTGCTCTTCTATAAATAGAATATTAATGAATACGTTGGATAAACTGAAGTTCAAGTCAAGGTGAAGGTAATTACAATTTAACAGAGAAAAAGTAATCAGAAATCTTCTTTCACGTATATTTAGCACCCTCTCGAAAAGACGATCACTAACAATGACTGTTCATAAAAATTTGTAAAATTAGGCGATATGTGCCTGAAAAAAGGGGTTTCGTAGCATTTTTAATACAGTATTTAAATTACTCAACTTCTCCCCTCACTTTCCCTCCCACGTCCATTCCCATCACTTCCCCACCACTCACTTCCTAAGCTCTAACCTCCTTGCTCCCCCTAAACTCAATTCCCCACGCTTCGCTTTCTCTCACCTCACCCTCTCATTAAAGGTCCCATTGGTCCCTCACACAATCACACCACCCCTTCGTGCCCCTCCCCACACTTCTTTACCCACGCATACCTTCCCCTGTCTCATATTCTTCCCCTTTCCCACCCTCCCCTCACTTCCACCAACTTCCACTTACTATTCTTTCCACCCATCACTTCTTTACCCTCTCATAGACACCACTCTCTTCCCCACTACCCTCCGAAAAGAAATTACGACGGACGAATGAACACCTGACCGAAACTATAAGGGTTTCTGCCATGGACTGCGAAACCCTAAAAATTGTGCTTGTCAAATTATGTGTCATCCGACAAAATAAACTGCTCTTCTCTAAATAGAACATTCATAAACATGTGAGATGAAGTGAAGCTTAAGTCAAGGTGGAGGTAATTACAATTTAACAGAGAAAAAGTAATAAAAAGTCCCTTGCTCCCCGACACTACCAGACCACCCCTTTCTGCCTTTTCCTTCAGTTCCCCGCTTATCCATAGCTTCTCCTTCCTCAATTCCTTCCCTTTCCCACACTCCACTCACTTCCTCTCAGTTACACTTAGCTCCCTTCCCCCCTCATTCACCCCACCATTTCTCACCGGCCCACCTTCCAATACACACTTCCCTTCCCTCACTATCAACCAAGGAAAAAGGTACGATGGACGGACCGACATCTGACCGAAACTATAAGGATTTCTGGCCTGGGCTATTGAGCCCTGAAAATTGTACTCGTTAAACTATGTGTCACCTGATTAAATGAACTGCTCTTCTATACACGAAATATTAAGAAATAAGTGGGATAAAATGAAGTTTAAATCAAAGTGAAAGTAATTACAATTCAATAGATAAAAAGTAATCAAAAGTCTCTTTTTATGTAGAGTAAACACCCTTTTGAAAAGGCGATTACCTACAATTAGTATTCATGAAAATTTGTGAAAATAGGTGACATGCGCCTGCAAAAAAGTGATTCGTAGCCGATTTATTATAGCATTTAGAATGTTTAACTTCTCCCCTCACTTTCACCCATCACTTACCTTCCCCCTTTATTCACATCACTTCCCCTCCAGTCACTTCCCAGCCCCTCACCCTCCTCGCCCCCTGACCGAAATTCCCCACCCTTCGCTCACCCCTCACCACAGCACTTCTCATATCACTTCCTCCCCACATCGCTTCTCGCTGTTTCACGCTACCGCATTACTCCTTCATGCCCCTCTCCTTACTTCCACACCCGCGCATCCCATCCCCTTCCTCACATTCCTTCCCTTCCCCAAACTCCACTAACTTTCCCTAACTTTCACTCACCTCCCTCCCCTCACCTACACTCCCGCGCCTCACTCCCCCGCCCTCCTCCAGACACCTCCCTTCCCCTCACTACTCATCCGGAAAAAATATACGACGAATGGACGCACACTCGACCGAAACTATGAGGATTTCTGCCCTGAGCTGCGATACCCTAAAAATTATGTTCGTCAAACTATGTGTCATCTGATTGAATAATCTGCTCTTCTCTAAACAGAATATTATTAAACAAATTGGGATAAACTGGAGCTTGAATAGAAGTAAACGTAATTACAACATAACAAATAAAGAGTAATCAAAAGTCTCTTTTTATGCAGAGCTAACACCGTTTCGAAAATACGATTACCTACAATTAGTATTCATGAAAATTTGTCAAAGCAGGCGACCTACGCCAACAAAAAAAAGTTTCGTAGCCTATTTATTATAGTATTTAAAGTGTTTAGCTTCTCCCCTCATTTTCGCCTCTCACTCCCCTGTCCCTAACTTTCCTCTCACCTCCATCCCCTTCACTTCCCCTCCAGTTACTTTTCAGCCCCTCGCCCTTCTCGCTCCCTCACTTCAATTCCCCAATCTTCGCTTACCCCTCAACTCAGCACTTCTCATCTAACCCCCTTCCTACATCCCCCCTCGCACTCCCGCACTGCCACATTACACCTTCATGCCTCTCTCCACACTTCCACATCCGTGCATACGATGCCTTTCTCACATTTCTTCCCTTTTCTACCTTCTCCTCACTTCCCCTCACTCTCACTCACCTCTCTCCCCTCATTTTCTATCCCAACCCCCACTCCTCCACCCTCCTCTAGACATCTCCCTTTACCTTACTATCATTCCGGGAAAAATATACGACGGATGGGCGTACACTCGACCGAAAGTATAAGGATTTCTGCCCTGGGATGCGGAACCCTCAAAATTGTGTTTGTCAAACTATGTGTCATCTGATTAAATGAGCTGCTCTTCTATAAACGGAATGTTAACGAACAATTGGAATAGAGTAAAGGTTAAATCAAGGTAAATGTAATCACAATATAACAAAAAAAAATTAATGAAAAGTCTCTATTCATATAAAGTAAGTAAGTACTTTTTCGAAAAGACGATTACTTAAATATCAGAGACCCGGCTAAACCTTTCGTTCCACTTCGTTATTGTCAGTTAAACAAAATAATTTTGATTCAATCATCACTCTAATTTGAAATATTATCTAATTTCCTCGAAGTCTAGAAATTGCAGATGAAATTTTTGTAAGAAATGATTTTTTCCGTTGATGACGAATTTGAACGAAAGCTTTTGTTGGGTCCCTGCTCATAATAAGTATTAATAAAATATTATGTTTATCAAACTATGTGTGAGCAGGACGGAGTGAAATTTTCATATCTACGAATAAAAATTTGCGGTTTAATGTCCGAATAAAGTCAAAACAAAAAAAAATCAATCAATTAATATCTTTTGTTCGGTTTTTGGATTTAAAAATTTCAAAAAAATTTCTACTGGTGAAGAAATTCTTGCAAATTTCTTAAATGAACAATCTTAACTAGAGAATAGTAATAATATATTATAAATTAGGAAACTGACTTTTCGTTCAATTCAGAATTTTTCGAAAATGTGCAAAAAACATTTTTTTGGATTGTGTTAGATGCAGACTTTTGTTGGAGAAAGTTGAATACGTCGAACCTAAAATTCCATCCGCTTGAACCAGAGGAACATGTGCATTTGACTCAATCTAAAAAAAATATGTTTTTTCTTTTCAGCCGCATGCTAAATCTTAATTCGCCCACCGTTTACAGACATCCAAAGTGGCTAGCTTAACACCGCATCGGTGAGCAGTGGCCAACATGGTTTACTAACCAGTTTCCGATGAAGAAATTATTGTTAAGTAGTAAAAAAATTGACGTATGAAAAATCCAAAAGCCGAACAGAAGATACAAACCAATTTTAATTTTTCTCTTTACCTCCAAGAATGCCAATCCACAAATATTTTTCAGTGGGCCAAAACGATTTGATTAATTTGATCTTCACAACTCCGCCCTGAAACCTTTTCTCTTGAGCCTACGGCCTCTCTTCAATGTCTATGCTTTGGGTTCTTCTGACAGTTGAAATAAAATTCCAGGTAGGCTGGCAGGTAGGCAGGCGGGTATGCAGAGAGGCATGTAGGCAGGCAATCAGGCAGGTAGGTAAGCAGGTGGGTAGGTAGGCAGGTAAGCAGGTAGGAAGGGAGGAAGGCAGGTGAGCAGGTAGAAATGCAGGAAGGCATGCAGACAGGTAGGTGGTAGTCAGGCAGGTAGGCAGAAAGGCATGTAGACAGTCAATCAGGCAGGTAGGTAGGCAGGCAGGTAAGCAGATAGGAAGGCAAGAAGGTAGGTAAGCAGGTAGAAATGCAGGAAAGGATGCAGACAGGTAGGATGGCATTCAGGTAGGCAGTCATGATGGTAGGTAGCCAAGCAAGATAGGAGGTAGGCAGGCGGGTAGTCAGGGATTCAGGAAGGTAGGTAGGAAGCAGAGAGACTTGCATGTAGGCAGACAAGCTAAGAGGTAGGCAGGCAGGCAAGCAAGGAGGCAAGCAGGGGGGCAAGCAAGTAGTAAGGCAGCTAGATGGACAGGCAGGTTGATAAGCAAGTAGGTAAGTGAGCCAGCAGGCAGAGAGGCAGACGGATAAGTAGGCATGCAGACAGGCGAGAAGGCAAGCAGGCAGAGAAGCAGGCAGTTAGGTAGGTAGGCCAGTATGCAAGCCGGCAGGCAGGTAGGTAGGCAATCTGGCAGAGAGGCGGGCAGGGATGTAGGTAGGTAGGCAAGTAGGTAAGTAGGTAGGTAGACAGGCAGGTAGATAGGTTGGTAGGCTGGCAAGCAGGCAGGTGATGTGATGTGATGTGATGTGATGTGATGTGATGTGATGTGATGTGATGTGATGTGATGTGATGTGATGTGATGT
>JAUMHM010064251.1:0-14376 GCA_032362435.1 Melikaiella ostensackeni
TATATATATATATATATATATATATATGTGTATATATATATATATATATTTATTGCCTTTATTGCTTTTATAAGCCAACTACTCACTCCATACTTTTCAGAACTTCCTAAAGTTAGGTTTAATTTTCCTTATCGAAAGCTTTTTTCAGATCAACAAATGCACAAAAATTTTTTGTTCATTCTTAAACTTTCTTCTTTGATATGTCTTATGCTGAATATCTAATCGGCACATGATCACCCTGGCATAAATACTATACACATTGGTCTCCGAATCCCATTTCTCTCCTCGGTAGACAGTCCGTCATAATTACCTCTCCTCGAGATCATTTACACCTCTAGTATTCCAAACACCCAGTCTCCATTCATAGCCTCAATCTTTTCTGAAGGCAGGCCTTTCGTCAACAAAATTGTCAATCCATACCGAGGCAATATTGTTATTTGTTTTTTTCCATTATTTAATTTTTACTCAATTCAAAAGACAGTATGAGAACAAAGCCAGAACTAAAGCTTTAAGAATCTGATTCTTTTCCTCACCCATAAATTCGAAATTTTCCATAATATTTCCTGCTTGTCTAAGAAAATTTCAAGTAAGTAAATCAAGTTATTTAAGTTTATGACTCATGCACTAATGTCGAATGCATGCAAAAGCAAAAACTTGTTACAACGTTTTATTGAAAACTCTCTCTCCCGGAAAAATCTGCCGGATCTGTATAATCGAAATTTTTTCATTTTGCCGCTAGATGCTAGGAGCTACTTGTCAAAACTTTTTGCGAAAATCTTTCTTATCCGACAAAATCTGCCGGACATGTATACTAGGGTGGTTCTTATTTATAGAGTTATTTTCTTTCAAATTCGTTCGCTCCCACTGACTGAATTTGTTCTTATGCCAAAAAAGAAGAAACAGCACTAAATTTTAGCCAAATGGGCTAATATTCATCCATCAAACATGGGCCTTGGAATTTCTCATGAGATTTACATGGGAGAAATCATGCAAAAACGAAAAATCTGCATAACTTATTCAATTTTTATTGGAGTCATTTTACCTCCGAGAAAAAAATTTGCATCGAATGCTCAAAATACCTCCATAATCAAAAACTCAAATCTTTTGAAAATTAAAAAATGTCCATCTGAATGAGCCCGAAATTGTTATTTCTCAAAGTTCTTAACAAAGGTTGACCAAACGTTGTGGGAAAATTCAATAATTCATTCTTCAGCGAATGCAATGTATGCTCCAAAAATTTTTCTATTTGCCCCTACTTTCCCCTCTCCCTCACCTCTCACCTCTTTCTATCACGAACAAAAACTCTAAAATCTTAACTCAAAACTGAAACTTACCGATGCTTTGAATGTATACGAATTGATAGGCGCATGCGCCAAGAATAGTTAGGCATTGTAAGCAGGAATGAGTCATTTTGCTTTTCATTTGGGTGTGTACAAATTCCAGCTTTCGAGGTGGGTGTTGCTTTTTATTACTTGCTTGAAATTTGTATTTTATTTACTTTTGATTTAGAAATTTTAATGTACAATGTCCTTCTCCAACAAGTATTTTAAAAATAATTTAAAATTTAAAATTCATCGACCACATAACCATTTAGGCAGGGGCAGTGAACCCCAAGCCCAGAAAGAAGTCACAAAAGAGTGACGATACAGTCTTTAGTGAGGTTAAAAGATGAACTCACAGAGAGCGCAGGCTAACAGAAAATGCTGGTGTTCCTCGATAAACGAGCATGGAAAAGACAAAAACAACTCGCCCCGAAGCTGTCTTTCACGAAAAAAAAATCAAATTCGAAAAATAGGGACTGAGTCCTATATTTTGAGGAAATCGGATCTTGGATGTATTTTGTTAGAAGAGTACTCAGCGCCCAGCGATCCGTAAAGGAATGAGTGCTCCCTACAGATGCGTTTGGAGTTGGACTGGAGCAGCTCAGGACTCCGTCTAGGAAGGCAGGGGAAGGAGGTCGAAATATTGATAGCCGATCCCGATTCTTAACCTACCAGTTTTTCGTCTAAGATTCCTGGAAACAATCCTAGATGATGAGTTTTCAACCAAGAGTTCTTCACTGTTGTTAGTGAGAATTCACGAAAATTCGAAGAACTCGAGGAATTTAAAACAATTCAAAGAATTCAGAGAAATTTAAAAATTCAAATAATGCAACAAATTGAAAAAATTCCGAAGAGGTCAAAGCATTCCATGAATTCAAAAGAATTTCAAAGGATGTTTGATGAGTCCTAATTTTTTCTCTAAATTTAAGTTATTTCGATATAAATGGACGAGTTTATCATCAAGGTCCGTAGATGCTCATAGTTTGTTAATTTGAAGACATTGTAAATTGAAGTCGCCATTTTCTTTCCTCGAACCTTCAAATTATTTTGTGAGAAAATTCTAGAGCAAATCTCGTATGTATGCTTATACGTTATTTGAACATTAGTAACTTTTAATTTTTAGATTATTTAATTTGCTGTCGTGCTGTCTTTTTTAGAGATTAATCGCTAAGATGTTTAAATATTGAAATAAAAAATGGCGGCGCATTTGTATGACCTGTCTAATTCGTCAATCACGAAGCCAGCATTCCACCAATTCTCTGTTGTGATTGGCGCGAGCTAAACGGAAGTTACAGCCGGGTCTCAACTCTTCTTTGAGGATGTCTAGTCGAACTGAGCATCCATGGATCTTGTTTATCATTAGCAATTTAGAATTAGTCCTAAATTTGAGTTTTTCGTAATAAGGGAGTCTATGGAGCGAGCATACGAGTATATTAAGTGACAGTCGCATAATACATGGACGCTCCGTGCCCAGTAACAGTTTAGAATCAGTCCTGTATTGTAGAATTTCAAGATATATTTTTAAAAAATCAAAGAATTTCAAGAATTCAAAATAGTTCAAGGTATTTAGAAGAAATCAAAGAATCTGAAAGAATTTAAAAACATTCGAAATAATTCAAAAGGGTTCAAAATATTTCAAACAATTAAATTCAAGTAATCCTTTATTTTTTAATTTGAAAGAGTTAAAAATAGTTCAAAGTATTCAAAGAAATTCAAAAGAATGTAAAAAAATTCTCTGGTTTTAATTTGAAGTAGTGAACTTCAGTTTGAAGTAATCCTTATTTTTCAAATTCAAAACAATTCAAAAAATGCGAAAAGATTCAAAGACTGAAAATTAATTCAAATAATTCTTAATTTTCAGTAGTTAATTTAAAGTAATCCTGAATTTCCGAATTTAAATTATTGAAAAGAATTCAAAAGGATTCAATGAATTCAAAAGAATTAAAATAATTCTTAAGTTGAAGTAATCCTTAATTTCTAAATTCAAAAGAATTTAAAGAATTTCAAAGAATTTCAAGAATATAAAGAATGAAAGAGAATTCCACGAATTCCTAATTTTTGAATTCGAAGAATACAATAGATGTCAAAGAATTGAAAGCAGTTTAAAGAATTCAAAATACGTCACAGAATTCTCAAGAGTTTTTAAAGGTAGGGGCATTTCTTCAGGTGGATATCATATCTCTGATATGACTTTCATGCAGTTACAGTTTACGTACAATATGTTTATGTGTTCGAAAATAATAATTATTATTAAGTACTTGCATCTTATCAAATAGAAATTTATTTAAAAATTCGAAGCACTTCGTAGAAGCAAAATATTAAAACATCATAAAACCATAATTTAATATTCAACAACCCAGCAAATTATATGTAGCAATGCCAGTTTCATGTGAAGATACACAACTCTCATATCACAAAATTGTTATTTCATTTTTAGAGCTCCATAATAAATAGAAATCTCTTAAACCTCAGTTTTTAATTTCGTCCAATCGTTTGAACTCTCTTAAAATACAAATTCTCATTTCGCTCCGTATCGTCAATAACAATGCCCATTGCCCATTCTCTAAGAGGAAGAGAGACATTAGATATTTCGGTAATATATGTCGGTAATATATTGAGAAAAACCTAAAAAAACGTCTAAGTTAGTCCCCCGTCTTACGGTATACGAGTGATAAATTTTTTTTTAATTAAATGAGGTTAACATGCAGAATCTTTTTTTTTAAATGAGTTATCATTCTTGAGAATCGTATGATTTTCAAAGAATTAGTAAGAAGCAATAAAAAGAAGATTAGTCCAAAATAAAATTTTTCGAATAAACACTGAGTGTAGTCCGGAAAATAAAGGGTGTAGTCTGGAACCAAAAATTGTGCAGTAGAAAATTGGCTTATTTTCTAACAATTAGATTAATTTCCAGTCTTCTAAGTAGTCATCACAGTATACCTATTGTCGTTAAAAAATGTGATTTTTTTAAAACTAGGTGACAAATAGCAATAGAAAAACTTCAAATACCGCAAAACATTTTCCAGGGTTCAGAAGAGAGATCATAAGGAACTGATTTCTAAAAAGATCAAATTGTCCTTTTCTGACTATTTTTTTAAAACTTATATGTTCTCGATGTATCGCTTGCAGACACATTTTCAGATTGATCTTATTCCACTAATTCTGCATGGACGTTTAAAAAGATTGGTTTATCTTAAAGAAATTTTTCGGCTCCTAATTCTTTTTGTTAATTTTTTTTATGTTAATAATGAGTGTAAAAGTGTTAACATTGGAAATAGAAAATAATGCGTTATCTTCGAAAATCTGTATTTGGAAGTTCTATAAGGACCCTTTTCATATGGATGTACACATATGTTTTGTCCAAAATTTAGTATTTACTAAACGTAAAATTCTCTCCGTGAGACGTTAATTCTGAAGCTAAAACGCAGTATATGAGGAATTAACACGAAATTATGAATTTCTTTATTGGTTTGTTTTGATATTCTTTTTTGAAGCTACTTTGGATAAATTTCAAAAAAATATAACAAAATTTTTTGATTATATTGGCTTTAGGGTCAAAATGGTGATAAATTATTTGCTTAAAAAAGAAGAAAACAAAATTTCAATTGGGTCAATTAAATACTGACATTTTTGATATCATTTTTATATTATTTATCTCTTAATTGTATGCTGTTGTATTTGAACAAATATTAAAGGGATTATTTTTAACATGGATAAAGTGAGGTAAAATCGCTGAGTCTCTAGTCACCTATACAAACAATTCTTGTGTTTCTATTCTGAAGTAATAAGTTGTAAGCACATTATGATTGGTGAAACTGTCGTAGTATAATCCAGCATCATGTGACGCAGCCTATTTCAAAGTTTCATAGCATTGCCTTCTTATTGTTTCAATATAGTTAACAACGTTACGCAATCGCGTTCTTATATCAAACTTTTTTCTATCTCATGTTTCCTTTATTTCTCCCAAAATGTTGTGAATATTCAGATAATAAATTATTACATATTGCAAGAACTTGAAATTATCAGTATTTGTGCCAGGCGTTGAAAAAGTACTCGTCACGTGCACGCAAATACCTAATATATTTTTTTAGGACTTAGAAGCTCTAGAAGTAAACCTTCCAATTATCAAAAAAACGTATTTTTGTAAGATTTGTATCTTCCTACCAAGTATATATATATCCTGTATTAAGATGGACTAATTCTTGTTCTATCGAACGATCCAAAGAAAAGAAAAAAAATGTTAATGAATGAAAATATGACGGCGCTTTTTCAAAAAATATTAAAAAGGATTTTCTCAAACTGTTCATCTTTCAAAATTATTTCTTTTTGTTGGCAGATTGCTGATAACATTATATACCAGCAATATTGTATGCGTGATACAGCACGCGGAAAGCGTTGCGCTTTCCATTAATAATATACAAATATGAAACAATATTACTATGATTCCTACTTCAAATTGTACAATTTTTTGAAAAGGAATATTTTAGAGACATTAAATTTGAAATATTCAATTTATGGAATTATCAAATTTGAAATAATTTAGTTGTGAATGCCTAGTTCTTGCACGGTTTTATTTTCAAGGCAAATTTTTTGTTCACAAATTAACTGAGTATTTTTCCAATTTGGAAACTTGGAAAGCTATATTAAAATAATTCAGTTTTTGATGCTTTCAAGGTCCCATGTCTTCGCCAATTTAAAAAGAAATTAAAGTGTTATTTGTTACTAGCAAAGGAAAGAATCAGCCAAGTTATAGTTATAGAGATCTCTTCTTTACGGTATAATTTTTTGTAGGTCCTGTTTTTGAATAGGATAACTTCATTATACTATTTCTAATGTAAAACAAATGTCGTACCAGCGGTGTTATTTCAGTACCACTCCAGACTGCTTTGTTCTGAGTCTTATTTTAATATTTGAATTTAGCCCTAAAATAATTTCATTTTTTTACAGTGTAATCTCATTCATTGACGAAAATTACTGTGATGGAAGGACGGTGGAATCCACCTTCGAAACGGTTAACCATTGACAAAAAACAAGTGGGAGCGATAACGATTCTAAAAAATTAAACTCTACGCATAAAAACTCTACACCACTCATTCTACACTCGAAGACTCTGCATAATCATATTTACATAACAAATTTAATATTTTAAGAAATTCAGCTCGGTTCAATCCTACACCATAAAACTCTGCACAAAATAGAAAATGTAAAATTTTGCGAAATTAGATAAACTGTACACAATAAAACTCTGGACAAGAATACTCAACACAAGCGAATAAAATAATTGTGTTATCATTTCAATTTTGAAAGCCCTACACCGTTTGATCTATTGATGCTACACGGCAAGACTCTGCACCCGAAAATGCAAAACAGCTGAACAAATTTTTTTTTCAATTAATCGTCAAGTTATTATGTGTAAGATCTTCTTTGCAGAGTTTTGTTGCCTAGAGTTTATTTAAATTCGCAGAATTGAAATTACTATTTTTTGGAGAGACCTTTACATTGTAGGATTTAACCGCATTGAGTATAATTTTGAATTACTCTACAGTTCACAGTAGCTATTATAATGTACTGAAGAACACACAATTTTTTTATTAATCATCTGACGCTCTTTATTGTCGTGTCTTCAACATTTGCTGCACCTGTCACTGGTCAAAATAAGGAAACCGAATTCGTCATTTCCATTCAATTATAAAATTAATTTGTAGTTCAACAATTATATTAGACAACCAGCATAAACCTTCCGAACGAATCTTTGCACCCATATAATTGAAAATTTCATTGGAATTTCTGCAGATGACAGTATTCGATTTTTGAAACAGTGGATAGATATAACAAAAAATTGATTAAAAAAGAAGGTGGAAAGAGGGTTCAGAAAATTATTCCAAGTTAGTTATTTAAATAAATTTAAACAGTAGATAAAAATGAAATTGCTATGTATTGCATTTAAATTTTCTATTAAATAGAGTTGTTAATGATGCCAGTTTAAGAGTAAAATTTGTTTTAAATATCACAAACATTTTTATCGTATAACAAGAAAAATAGCCGCATAAAATGCATCAGATTTGAAAACCTACGATTCATGCTAACACGTGTAATACTCTAATACTTACTCAAATAACTGATTATTGACCTCGACTTTTATCTTAAGAGACTTCACGTGGTTCGAAATAACATGTCTCGTCTGTTTGAAATTGAAATCGAAGTAAGAAAGACTGAATGAAATGCTTTATTGTTGAGCGATATTCCATTTATGCAAAACTGAACAAAATGCTGTAATTATTTTGCAGAAATTATACACGATTTCTGTAGAAGAAAAACTTTATTCAACGATTAACCAATAAATTGATTATCACTTCTTACCAATTCTTTGAAAATGATACGGTTTTTAAGAATAATAACTCATTTTTTCGGGAAAAAGATTCTACACGTAAACCTCATTTAATTAGAAAAAAATAATCACTCAAATACCTTTTTTCGTCTTATTTGACTGGCTTACACGTTTTTGATAATAAAAAACATGTTGCAATTTCGTGCATGGTCAAATCGACAGCATTAATATAGCACAAAATTCCTACGTCAAACAAAATTTGATGTGATTAACAGTTAATGTTCTTTGGTGTGGTAGTGCCAGCTACAATTGACGCTGGCATTACTACACGTTTTCAACAATAATAAAAATGTTGCAATTTTGTGCTTAGCATCAATCGACAGCACATTGTCATTGTTTCTTTAAAGGCTTCCAAGAAGCGCCGAAAATAACTTTTTTTACCTTTTGACACTGTTTTTAAAAAAATACTAAACATGCTAAAGTATTTTTCTCAACGGCTTTAGAGTCACAGTTACTGAGAAGGGTTGAAATTTTGTATAATTTTTAAAATTAAAAATGAAGGGGTTTTCATATGATTTCATATGATATCGGACTGGTGATTTCACGGAATTGTTTAGGGCTGAAATATATTGTTTTCTAATGCAAAATATGATACACGCATTTTTGTTTTTCATTAAACAAATTTTTTCACGAACTTAAGGCTACTTGTATATTTAGTCGAATTATGGAAAAATGCTCGAAAATTTTCTTCAAATAGTTGTATCTTGGGAAAAAATTGACATAATTTAAATTACTTTGTTCAAGCTTGTAGTCGAATATACACTCTTGGAAATTCTTTAAATAAATTTTAAAAATTTTCAAGCATTCCAAAATAGCATATATTTTTTGAAAAAAAACTAAAAACTTAAATTTTCTAAAGGAAGTCATCGTTGTTTTTTTCTTGTTTTTTTTTCAAGTTTATAGTAATATAAGAAGATATCCTGTGGGTTTCGTCTTCGCTAAACTATTCCTTTATATAGAAAAACTTATTTTCTTTTAATATACCTGTAAAAAACATTTCTCAAAATATCATTTTTTTAAACATTTATGGTTTCGTGTCCCAAAGAAGCTTAAATAATATAGGGATGAAATAATTTTGCCGAAAAATCGGCAACTTGAAATTTCGGTAATTTGGGATTTTATTCATTTCGAGAATTTACTAATTTTGGAAATTTGAAAATTTGGGATTTTGAACATTCGGGTTGTAACATTTCTGTAATTATATAATTTTGGGAATTTAATAATTTCGACAATTCGACATTGCTGAATTTTTCTAGTTTCGTTAACTTTTACTTTAGCTATACTTCAATTTAGTTGGAAAACATTTTTGGTAGTTTTATTTTTTTTTTGTTCATTAAAAATTTCACAAATTTTCTGTTTTGGTAATTTTATTTTCTGTATTTTTCAACATTCAAAACTTTTCTTCCTCGGCTGAATTATGTCATCCCGATGATAAATTTAGGAAAAATCAGTGAAAAAATTCGTAAACCTAAGATGCGTTCACGTAATAAGGCGTATCGAAAAAAATGAAGTTCTTCATTCGTAGTTCTAATCATGTTGGAAATTTTTTTTGGAAGGCAAAAAGATTCCCCTAGATTTTCATTTTAAAAAATGCTTTTTGTCTCCGCATCGTAAATACAGTCAAAAATCATTAAAAGCAACACACTTCTTCATATTTGAAAATTGAACAATTTCCTTCCAAGATCTAGGTTACAAGAAAAAGTAGTTCGGAGAAATTAAATTTATACCTGTATAGCAACTATGCAATTGAAATATTTTTTACGCTGCCTAAACGATCTTGAAATTTATGAAAATCTTCAAAAATCGACTTTTTGCTATTTTTTTAAAGTTATATGAATTTTCTTGGCTACATGATCATGAAATCTGTGATATATTTCATCGGAAATGTATTTTTAATATATTCCAACAATAGTATATGAAGAAAATTGACAAAAAAATAATTTTCATTAACTTTAAATTACAAGAAAATATCTAAAAGTGACATATTAATTTTTATTTCACGATTAAATGAATTCTGAGTGTCTAAATGAAGTGAAATTTTTTTATGAAAATCAAAAAAAAAATTTTAATGGGTTTCTCACTATACAGACACAAATGCAAGTACAACAAAAAGCATTTTCATTCAATACAGACAACGAAAAGTCCTTTTACCGTGACATAAAAAGCAAATATTTATTCACTTGTAGTTATTCTCTTGTGATTCAAATTCAATAAAAATGATTTTGATGTCTACCTTCTTCACATAATATTGTTGTAATATATTAAAAATACATTTCTGATAACTTATATCACACAATTCATCATTATATAGTCGAAAAAATTGATATAACTCTATAAGAAAATAACGAAAAAGTCGGTTTTTAAAGATTTTTTATAAATTTCGAGGTCGTTTAGGCAGCGTGAAAATATTTCAATGGCATTATTGCCATACAGATATAAATTTAAGTGCTTCGAACTATTTTTCCTGGTACCGTAGATCTCACCAAAAAATGATGTACTTTTTTCGAGTTTTTGATACAGAATTTATAATAACTGAAAATTCACAACTGATTTCTTTACCAGTTTTATTACAATTTTTTTTATTTAAAGTCATGTAAAAATGGTTAATTTCGAATGACCCCAATCCCCATTTTGTAAGTTAAAAATTAGCGAAGTTATTCCATTCGTTTATTACACGAAAACGTACCTCGTTTATTTTGTAGTCATTCTTGACCAACTCAATTGGGAAAAATCAATTTTCCCCAAAGTGCCCATGACAGAACAACTCTTTGGAATTCAAAATTGTTGACTTTTATTGCTTTGCAGCTGCTGTTCCACACGTTATTTCCGTCGGAAAACATCCAGTCTTTCAAGAACAAATAGCTTTTCTCTCAAACTATTTCTTATTTTAAGCTCAAATTTCGCAAACATTTCCAGCACACCAACAGACGTATTTTGGCAGACTTTTAAACATATACGTGCATTTTTAAAAATCTAACTAGATATTGTAGAAAACGCCATTTTGGCCCGTTTTTATTACTTTACAAGAAAACTAATTAACCAATCTCAACGTTCGACCCACCAAATTGCAGACCTTTCTAATATCTGTCATTCCTCATGGAAGCTTTTTCTCTCAGTTTAATAGCTTGGTCGTAATTTGCAAAAAACATACTTTTCTAGGCATCAACGCTACACAATTGTACAATTTGTTTTCATTTTAAACTTTTGTGGTAAAAAAAATCCATCATTCCCTGGACTACCAATGCAAAAGCGAAAATCGTGTATTATACTCGTATAAAGTTAAAAGTCAATGAACATTAAGCTTAAGAAATAATAGGTCTATTCCAAATGCAATTAATTTACTTGTTCACTGCAAATCGCAGTTCGTGACAGTACTGTAGCACGAAAGCTATTCAAATTCTTCGATAAAAAGCCCAAGTTGAAGACAATACATCAACTGTATATTTTGTAAAGTGTTTCAGCCCATTTTAAAGGTGAAATTAAAGAAGCTGAATGATTTATTTACATGTTTCCTAAAATTAAGGCAAATATTTCTAACAGTGTATGATCTTTCAATTTAATTTCTAGATAACTGAAGAATAACAGATGAATAAGTTCATATAAAAATATATTCTTTACTTAAAAAAAGTTTTTCATATCACATTGTTTGAATTTTTTTTCGAATAAATTATTACCAAATTGTAATGATATTGAAGTAACCATCTATACGCAGGCTTGCTGTGCTTTCCTTGATCCTGAAGTCCCTATTGTCGTGTAATGGACACACTTTTTAACACTTTTATTGCTGTAGCTAGCCTCACTAAATCTGAAAATATTCGTAAATAATTTTTTTGCAGAATATTTATCTAATTCAATTTATCAAAACTAGTGTATATCACTCACGTTACAGAACTGCAGATTTTAAGCCATGAAACAACCTCCTATTTTTGTTACTTTCCAAAATGATATATTTATAAGAAGCAGTCGAAAAATAGTAAACTACCATATTTCATATTTCGGAATTTCGAAAATTGTCTTGCATTCTAGACACCTTAAGGAATGTCTTTGAATTTTTCCAGATTTCTCATCACTTTAACTTCGTTTTGGGAAGCTTTGAAAGTCAAAGCTTAAAAAAAGTATCTCTAAAACCTTGTTTTTCTGCACGTCTTACCTCAGGATATTGTAAAAAAAATTTCAGGACAACAATGTGATTTTTTTCAACGAGTAATATAATATTTGCAGAATTGATTAATAATCGTATAATTGCATAAATCATGTAAAGTATAAAAGTTCTTAAATTTTTTTAATTGAAGAAACTTCAAATTATTACATTGTTAGTTTGTTAGATGAAAATGCTGAAGAAGATTTGAAAATAAGAAAAAAAAGTTGTAAGCAGTTGCAACAAATGCAAATACAAGTGAAATTGAAAGAGTGAAATCACAAAAATCAGAGAAGAAGTGAAACAAATGATGAAATAAGTGTAAAAATCATCAAAATAAATGTTTCCTGAAAGTGTCGGAAAGTGAAAAAATAACTCATACGTCTTTTTCGTGTGTAATAAAGATAGTCATATATTTGAACTTTTTATCTGCTATTTCTTCTTTGTATTTGGGCAGCTTATATGATGTTTCCACTTGTAATAAAACAAACATTGTCATTCTTTGCGTGCTGCTACGTGTTTGCATCAAATAAGTTTGGAATGAAACCTTGAAAATAAGCTCTTCACACATACTATTTCGTTTTGCGGGTTATATAATTATTGCATGACAATTTTGACGAGCGTTAATTTTGTCCTCAATTTTTTGCCAATTCTTCAACATGAGGAGAGAAGTTATATTCGCTTTGTTACCAAATGAGTGGTATTAATCAAAATTATTTTTTTAAAAAAACAATAATTTTGATTCACTTTAGTCCAATACCGCAAAATAATTTTAATATATTTTATTTTTAAAGCAATAACAACTTTATTGACAAATCCCTCTGCAGTTGTCAGTCCTGAAGGAGAGAGTTTAGTTTTAATTATTTTATTTTTTACGATTAATGTTAAAAAATTTCAAACCCACAAAGAAGTACCTCTATATGGGTGTTTTCTTGCTTCCTTATGTATAGATAATATAAATTTACTTTCCTGTAAAGGCAGGTTTTTCATGTATAAACAATTTTTCTCTTACTCTTTTTCACATTGATTAAGTTGATTCGAGAATTAAGTAAACTACTTAAAAAATTATATGCTTTTAGAAACCAGGAGGCAGCCAAATTTGTGGCAAATTGGGTCCAAATCATGCGATCATTTGCACATATAGTGATCGAACAGAATTATCTTGCTTCCAATACAGTTGTGAAATGAATAAGTTGTACGGAATAATATTTTCTTTGGTTTTGAATAATTTCAAAAAAGGAAATAATAAAAATTTTCAAACAAGAATTTACCTCCATTCATGAGGAGGATGAAACATTAAATCTTTGGTAAACAAACAATCATGTAAAGGAGAACTCGATCGGATGATTCTAAGCGCTGTCTCAAAAATGTTTAAGTTAAAACCTGTAAAAATCTTTCTCTTTAAATAAATTCTTTTATTCGTAGCAGCGAATGAATCAAAAACTATTAGGGCCATCGTTTAGGATATCTAGTAGAGTCATAGGAGGAAAAATTCAAACAAATTTTTTATTTGATTTTCTGACGTCTTTAGATAACTGGAAATTATTGCTCTTTTCTAATAGTAAGATATTTTCATTCGGCATGATTTTTTCAGCATGATATTGCTAGCAGACCATTATCCTCTGCTCGTGGTGTACCAAAGAAACTATTCAACTTTCAGCACTTTTTGAAAGACAAAGAAAATTAGACCAAAAAATTGTCATTTTTGATATTTTTTACCAAAAATTCGATATTTTCCACCTTTTACAATTCGCGGAAAATATGTAAAACTTTCTAATATATATTTTTAAGTTTTTTCCTCTTAAGAATCTTATTGTTTATTTCGGTCTATGATTACAAATAGTTTTTTTAGCGGAATTTATAATTATTTCTGATTTTTAAAATCTCTTATCATACAATCAATCATTAACTGATCAGGTAATGATTGTGTGATTAAAGATTTTTATAAAATCCGAAATTATTGTACATTTTGGTGAAAACATTTTTTTAACCTCCATCTTCATCCGATTTCTTCGTTTTTCTTTTTCTGCTCCTCTCCTTCTAACTCATCATATATTCGCTATAATGGTCTTCTTGATATACATACAAAGTTTCAATTTTGGAAAAATTTGTTATTTTTGCTTTCAGTTTTTCAGAAAAATTGAAAATATAATAAAAAAAATAAATAAAATAAACATTTATTTAATTTTATGTGAAATAAAGAAATAAAAAATAACTCAAATTTGAAAGATTTACTAGGACACTAATGAAAGTTTTTCTTCAAAATTGAGGAAATGCCTCGTAAAGTAAATAACCGACTTAGAAAACACATGCGATATACGAGCTGTGCACTCTCCTTCGACTCGCAGAAAAGTAGCCTCCACTGACCCCAAAAATAATATTTATATATATATTTAAAAAATTGGTCAAACAACCACCGCAGGGTCCCCCTCGGAGCGACTGCCATCCATAAAAATGACACCGGCTCCCAGTAGAACCGCAGTAAATCACACCCATGGCCACGCCTCACAACCGTGAGATGGGCGGCC
>JAUMHM010064272.1:0-14374 GCA_032362435.1 Melikaiella ostensackeni
CTTGCCTCTAAATATTTTCTGGTAGGAGGCATAGTTTGTATTTTAAGTATAGAAAATAGTATTGGAATATTTTTATTCTAATTTTGAAGCCAAACGACGCGAGATAAGAAAAAAATAGTCAAAAAAGTAGAATTTATGCTTTTGATAGGTCAAATAAAATTTCTGTTAAAAATTTCTTTATAGGACAAATCATAAATCAAGATAGTTTTTTTATTCGTCTTTCTAACTATTTATTTGTATATATTATACGGTAAGCACAGAAAATTGAGCGCAAAGGCGAATATTATGATGAGAATGTATTCCTTAAGGCCGATGAAGCCTTGAGTAAATGAAGTTCCTTTCTTATTTAAAATCAAGAACAAATTCATAAATTCGTACATGAAGAACATATAACACCGAGCGCGAGATCATGTTTCGAAGCACGAAACGCGACGACCGAATCGCGCGCCATAGGCGCGCTCAAACTTGCGAGCGAAGCGAGCTGCGCGCCTGGGGCCTTTATACATCTTTTTTAATGTTTGGTATTTCAAATTAAGGGTCCCTTTGAATTATCAAACACGATTTGCAATTTTAATTGCTATATTTCAGTGGGAATCTCAAAATCAATTTTTTTTTTCTGAAAATTTTGACAAAAACTGTCTCCATATTTCTGTTTAGTGCTAATACATATTTTTAATTGTTTGGTATTTCAGATTGAAGTTCCCTTTGAATTATCAAACACGATTTTCAATTTTAATTGCTTTATTTTAGTGGAAATCTCAAAATCAATTTTTTTTCCTCAAAAATTTGACAAAAACTGACCCAAAATTTTTGTTTCTTGTTAATAAATTTTTGTTGTTGTTTGGTATTTCAGATTGAAGGTCTCTTTGAAATATTAAGAAAGATTTTCAATTTCAATTGCTATATTTCAATGGAGATCTCAAAATCTATTTCTTTTCTGAAAATTTTGACAAAAACTGGCTTCACATTTTTGTTTGCTGCTAATACATTCTTTTAATTGTTTGGTATTTCAGATTGAAGGTCCCTTTGAATTATCAAACACGATTTTAAATTTTAATTGCTATATTTTAAAAGCGATCTCAAAATCAATTTTTTTTTCCTCAAAAATTTGACAAAAAGTGACTCCAAATTTTTGTTTCTTGTTAATAATTTTTTTAATTGTTTGGTATTTCAGACTAAAGGTCCCCTTGGATTATCAAGTACGATTTCCAAATTTAATGTCTATATTTTAGTGGGGATCCCAAAGTCGATTTTTTTCATCAAAAATTTGACAAAAACTGACTCCAAATTTTTGTTTGTTGTTAATTGATATTTGTTGTTGTTTGGTATTTCAAATTAATGGTCCCTATAAATTATCAAACACGAAAAATTGATTCCGAGATCCCCACTAAGATAGAGCGATTAAAATTGCAAATCGTGTTTGATAATTCAAAGGGACCTTGTATATGAAATACGAAACAATTAGAAAAATGTATTTGCAACAAGCAAGAATGTGGAGCCGGTTTTTGTCAAATTTTTCAGAAAAAAAAATTGATTTTAAGATCCACACTGAAATATAGCAATTAAAATTGCAAATCGTGTTTGATAATTTTAAAGGGACCTTCAATATAAAATACCAAATAATAAAAAAAGTTTATTAGCAAAAAAAAATGTGGAGCCAGTTTTTGTCAAATTTTTCAGAAAAAAAATTGATTTTAAGGTCCCCACTAAAATATAACAATTAGAATTGCAAATCATGCTTGATAATACAAAGGGACCTTCAATCTAAAATGCCGAACAATGGAAAAAATTTATTAACAACAAACAAAAATTTGGAGCCAGCTTTTGTCAAATTTTTCAGAAAAAAACTGATTTTGGGACCCCTACGGAAAAATATAGCAATTAGGATTGAAAATTGTATTTGATAATTTGTAGGGACCTCAACCCGAAAATACCAAACAATGAAAAAAATTTATTAACAACAAACAAAAATTTAGATCAAGTTCCTTTGAAATTTTTCAGAAAAATTTTAATTTTAATTTGAAAATTTAATTTTGAATTTGTATTTATAATTTGAAATTGCATTTGATGTTGTTGATGTTGTGATGATGTTGATGTGTTTGAAATTTGATTTTGTTAGGAAATAGTCCAAATTATTATCCACTATAAATTATGGTTGATTATGATTTTTCTTTTTATTTATTGCGGAAAACCTAACCTCAGAACTCTCAATGAAATAACACTAATCATGAATTATATCTATTAGTGAAGGTTACAATTCTCATTGCGGTATATGGTATTAGTTAACGTTACGGTGTCGTATGAGACCTTTTTCCCCCTTTATAATAGTTATTTAATTTATTGAATCATAAACATCTTTGAATACGGATAAGAAATTTCTGGTCACTCAAAGTTCCGCCCCTGGCTTACCTTCTGAAACATGCGCATGCGCAGGCATCCTTTTTTGTGCGCGAAATTCCAGAAGACTCCTGTTCAATATCCTTTTGAGTGCTGCTGTGGAAGGTGGGTTGCATTTTCAAAAAATATTTTAACTTGCAACAACCCTATGACTGGGATAAAAAGGACCTTACTGTATAATTTTACCCTATTGCCCAAGGCGCACCTTCTGTTCTTATTGATATCAAGCCTTATTTTTAGTAATCAAAAATGTAATGAATTCGTTAAGCAAAACTTATTGAATGTTATGGAAACGCAGAATTTCCAGGACTGCCACAGGATAATCTACTTGAAAAAGTGATCTACTTACATCAGAAAAGCGACTAAAAGTGATTAATTTCTAACACAAAACCTGCATAAAATTGATTCGAAGTGACTAATATGCATTAATATTATAACTAATGTTCTTTTGAATTTAAAAGGGTTCAAAAGAATTCGATGAAATTTATAATAATTTCAGGTGAGCTTAATTCATATTGAATTCAAAAACATTCAAGGGAATTCAGAAGATTTTAATGAAGTTCATAAGAATTGTCCGAATTTTATGCAATAAATTGCATTCTTTCGAAAGTACTTGGATTTTCAAGTTGACATTTCATGTTCATTGAATTTGTCATACGATACACAATATTTTCGTAAGTATTTGCGATCAAAGTTAACTAAAATTATAATAAATTGAATTTTAGTAATCCTGAACTAATTTCACTATTTTGATTAATTAAAATATTTTAAAATGTTTTCTTTCTATTGCATTGTACACAATCTCAAGGCAGCAAGTTGTCAGAGAAGTAATAACAGAAAAGTAGAGGAAAAATCTATTAAGTCTTTCATTATTAATTTTTCTAAAAAACGTGTGTACATACGAGTTCTCCATTATAACTCAGTGAAAAACAAAGCTTTCTTTAGTTTTTTGGTTACATTTTAAAGGTTGTACTTTTTCAAAAAATGTGTTATCTTAATAGGCATTCAATACTATTTGCAAGAGTCTTAGAGGTATTGAAAACGAGGAAAAACTTAAATTTGAGAAATTTTTGATCAGTTTTAGTGGAATTATGTAGTCTTTTTTATTAGAATTTTCATTTTTATCATTAAGGGTATGTTGGCAATAATATAGACTACAAATTCTTGTAGACAAGAATCATCAGAATTCATAAATGTATCAGGCACAAATCATATTTGCTTTCTCATAACAAAATAAAAAACTGTTTCTTTTAATACAATGAAGTTTCATATTTCTGTCATTCCGAAAATATTATTTCCAGAAAATCAGAAAAAACATCAAAAGTTTGATGCAATGTATTTTGTTGCAAGGTACAACCTTATAAGTTACAATAATATTGTATTAAAAATATTGAAAAAGCTTTCCTGTAGAGAATTTTAAAAAAATTTAATAATTGGTATTGGTTCAGCAGTCGACTAAGAACTGTACCTTAATGGAACGGTAACAAAGTCTGTGGCTTTATGTCTCTGTTTGTTGAATTAGAAAGAAAAACTTTGAAAAACATGAGCTCGTGTGTAACAGAAACTCGCACAAAAAGTCTTTAAAACGAGGAATGCATTTTTCCAAAATCAATGTGAGAGGCTCATTAGAGACAAAAATGTCACAAAGGAAAAAAGAGGAAAAAAAGGGAGAGATCTTTGCTTTATTTCTTCTCCGTCTTCGTTATACTATTAGGATCCGAAATGATTCAAACACTGATAAGGATGTCCAAATGACCTTGAATCATTTTGGATACTAGTAGTCTGAAAAAGACGGAGGAAGAATAAGGCAAAGATCTCTTCTCCTTTTCCCTCTCCTTTTTCCTTTGTTACATTTTTGTCTCAAATGAGCCTCTCACATCGGTATTGGTTGATTCTAAAAGATCATGGAAGGTTCGTGATTAGGTAAAGCGATGCGTCTCGAAAAAGCCTACAAATCTACGATGAAATTTTCATAATACCGTAAAAATAGCTTGGAATCTAATGTAAATTACTTTTTATTCACCTGAAGTCACCCGCAATCGCTCATAATTCACCATTCAATCACTGCAATTTTTTGGAATTCACCATGAAATTACACTTAGAAAAATATTTTTCTTGAATTAAAAAAACCATTTCTCTAACATAATTTTTTTCATTGAACCAAAAATAACTTCAAAATAAGAAAAATCATTTCAAATTAAAGAAAAATTTTCATCGTAACATCAAACCATTTCTTTGTACCAAAAATATCTCTTTAAATCAAGAGTAATTTCTTGAAAATGAAGAAACTTCGATTTGACTGAGACCCATTAAAAACTTTAGTTCAACACCCGCGAGAAATATCTCATTTCTCGGCTCTGTTTCAAGTGGGAAAAGTAATACACCACCTGATTGTTGACGATTGGCATAAGTAATCAACATGTTTTCCCACCAGTACAATAATGAAATTTCATTACTCCATTCATTCATTCATTACTCCACTATTATTAAAGTTTTGGAACGCGGACTATGTTAGCAACACTGCTCAACACTGCCATTTTGCCATGAGCTCAAAATTGAAACTTAAAAAGAACTCTGAGGGCTATATTTGCGTCAATCAATCAGGTAAGCTATTATTTCCCCCCCTCTCAACTGGACCGCGTAATAAGATATTGCTCGCGGTAGTTGAATAAAATATTGTGTGCGACTAGTGGTCGAAGGAGATGAGTCTTCGACCATATTACCGCGCTCGCTACACTCGCGCGGCAAACTCTACGCTCTCGGAATCTTCTCCTTCTCCCACGAGTCGCACAATATACTATTATTTGATTCAAAGAAATTTTCTTTGAATGGAAGAATCTTTATTCTGAGTGTACTGCAATCGCCCGGAATTCACCGTGATATCACTGCAATCACTCTAAGTCACCTGCATTCAATTTCAATCACCTGCAACCACTACCATCACTTGCATTCACTTGCAATCATGCAATCGATGTACACAAAATTTTGAAGTTACGTAGCCCTCGGATTCGAGTGTAGTTAGAGAAATTTAAGGGAAATGAGAGGAAATCGATAAATTTCAAAAAAATTCAAGTGAGTTGAAAACAATTTGAAAATAGTTGGAAAATTCACTTAACTCATTCAGTTTGGAGTGAATTTAGAAACATTCAAGGGAATTTGAAAGAGATTCACGAAACGTCTAAAAATTCAAGGTGACTTCCAAAGACTTCAGGGTGAATTCAAAAAGGATTTAAAAAATCTAAAAGCTTCATAGTGTTGAGGAAAGTTGAGTGACTTCAAGAGAATTTAAGTGAATTAAACAAAACTCAGTGGACACTAAGAAAATTCAAGATAATTCTAAAAGAGTAAAGAGTAAGAGTGAAGTAAAAAAGTATTTTTAAGAATTCAGAATGAATTAATAACAATTGAGGGTGAATTCCGAATGAATTCAAATGAATTTCAAAAAATTCGAAACATCTAAAATATTCCATTGATTTTAGTAAACCTTAAGTGAATCAAGAAGAGTTCAAGGGGATTATAAATGATTGAATTAAGTGACTATGTGGCAGCCCTGAAAATTGCACCAAAATCGACATTAATTGACTAGCTTACACTCTTTTTGGGCGAATTATAACTGAATATACATTTTAAAGTATCTACTATAGGAATATTCAAAGTATAAAGAATGTGTTTGTACATTATTGATTATTTCATCTTGATTAGTGCATGAAATTCTTTATTAGGGTGTTTTATGATCCTCGAATTTTGTTCGTCTAGAAAAAAGAATTAAATGAAGGTTATCTTTACCCTGGAAGTTATGATTTGGTACCAAATGTAAGACTGAAAGGTCAATTTTGATTTTTTTTCATTATCAGACGATATATGTTTACTTTGATGACTTTCTTAAATTTTAGAGCAAATCGTTCAAAATTTTCCATTAAATCTACTTTGCGGTCCAAGATAAAATATCATCCGGGAGACACTCAAAAAGTTTGGTGTTTTGCCCAAAACACAAAAATATATCAAAGGAATATGAGCGACATCAGCGGGTACATTGTTATTGTGCGCTGCGCGCAAGGCGCGGGCACTTCATGCCAAGATTGACCGTGCCTAGGGTGCGCGAGTACGCTCTCGCGATTTGCGTTCGTTTTTGTGCGTTATGTTTGCGTGAATTTCGACTTCATTTCAAACATCATAAATATTGTAACTTAAATCTAAAACTGTGATTCAAAACCCAAATAAACTACAGTCATAAGGCGAAACTGAATATTGTTTTTCAATTTGACTTCGAAAAAGGTTCTCAAGGCACCTGCGGTTCTGAAGATTACATTCTGATTGCGACACTCGTGCTTCCCGCTCAAAAAATATGTTATACAGACGATTCTGTTTGAAATATAAAACGATGCAAACAACACGAAATGGAATATGAGAAATAGGTATGTTTTTTGACCTAATGTTAATGTAAAATATACGTGAAATGTTTGTTATGAAATCATGTATCACGTTTGCCTGATATTTGAAGTATTAAAAATTATAAACGTTTTAAACTTCTACTACCAAATATAATGACGTCAACTTGTTTATACTTTTCCGCCATGATCTAAATTAACAGCCGTGGACCGAGGTATAATTTCACAGTAAATCATGCAATATTATTTCAATATCTAGTTTTTTTATTTATAGAAGTTTCCTTAATGTTAAAGAAACGTATAATGCAATTATGTACTCCAAATAACACGAAAGCGATAATTATCCATCAATTTTTGAATGTAATATTGTAAAAATCGTTAATATACCTTCTTTTTGTCGAATTATATATTCTGTTCGATAGCACTTCGTACAAATGAACGGAATTTGTTTTGACAAATACTTGCCGGAATAAGAGGGGTTGAATTTTTGGACTTCTTACGGAAATCCTCTCTTCAAACGTATATAACTTTTTGCCGTTTGCATGAAACAAAATTTCACTCCATGTGTTTTCGACAAACTTTCTCACAATTCTTCAGCCGATTATAACTTTTTTTTAAACACTTAAAGTTTGATATCCATTTTCGAAAATCAAAAATATATTTGACTTTTTCTTAAATTTGGACTCATTTTTCTTTGAAACCTAGCTAACAAGCTAAGCTTTTTTCCTCTTAAGTAGCTCAATTCCAGGAAGGCGTTTTTTTTTGTTCTCGACTAATTGAACGATAAGTAACCGGATGCTCCGCCGGAGCTGAGATCGCGCGACTGATCCACAGTGGAACGGATCTGGTATTTACTGTTCAAAATTGCCCAGAGCCTTAATTCTTGACGAATTTGGATTTTTTTTTGTAAATGATTTGCACTAAATTTCTGAGAAAACTTTCGGAGCCAATTTCATGATTCCTTTTTAGGTTCAATAATATATAAACAGATGCAGCGGGAACAATAGCCATTTCAACAATATGATAATTTATCTCTGAACAAATTCTTCAATAAACTCGTTGTTGATCAAAAACATTGAAGATATATTGAAGCAACACATAAATTGTATTCCGCGTCTTACCTCATTCTTGTGAACCATTTATTTAAACAAATAACCAACTGTATCAGTTTGATGTATAAAAAAATTATTTTGTATTAACCCTTACCTGGCACACTGGGATCAGATTGACCCCGAACTGATTTCAATTTAAGACCGTTTATGATTTGGAAATGCTGCTTATTTTTTCAAATTCTGAATTTTCGAGTTTCAAATTCTTAAAAGTTTTTCTTTAATTTTTTTTTGTTCACCTTCAGTATTTTTTTATCATAGTAAATATGAAATACAAGAACCCATAGCATATTTTGAAGGGAGTATCAGAGAATAAATGGGTATTTTCGCGCATCAAAATAAACGATTTGCCCGTTGCAGCAAGCATTTTTATGGACTGGGTCATTTTGACCCTAGTGTGCCAGCTATGTTACGTCCAGATATGTGTGCCAGCTAAGGGTTGATATCGTCCTGCTTTATTATTATAATGATATTTAGTAACAAAGAACTGCTCTAAATTTGAGATTCATGAACAATTGATAAAGTTATAAACCATTTTGAAATTATTAAGGCCCATGAGCAGACCAACAGACATAACAAAGAAGTTAATATTGGGATGGGAGCATTTCATTGAAAGATGATTCCTCATGGAAAGGAACCTAATTCTCCAATTGCTTAAACAAATATGTTTAAATCTCTGAGTTACTGAAGAAATGAAGATGCTATTCGATTTTATGGAAAAAATTACTAAAATTCCATACGTTGAATAATGTTTTGTCCACGCCAATTTTTATGTGTTATAAATAAATACTAGAGAGGGTGACGTACTATGCAACTATTTTTTTATACTACAAAACAAATTTAGGGGACACAAAAATTGTTCAGCGCATGTTCTACTATATGTAATTTATCTATCTATGTTCATCTACGAGTATGATCTATGTAATTTTTTCTTTTTTCATAAATCTACTTTTTCTATAATCTACTTGATTATTAATATCTCGAAATTTTTTAATTTGTGTCCATTCCAAAAATTTCATTGGGATAATCTGATAATCTAGTTGAACTGAGCTTTAGCACACTTAGCTTCCCTGCAAGTATCCCGTTGCGAGTCTTAGACGAAGTCCTTGTCCTTGACGATTGGGTTTAATATAAAGACCTAATCCTCTTCTATAGGGTTCTGAGTGTAGCCTTTCCCCTAAGGCAATAGCCTCCACTGTCTGGTTGTGACGTTGAGACTCTGCGAGTTGTCGTTTCCTTGAACTAGCGTCGTGTACAACCTTTGCTATACTAGGTGCTCTACCAGTAGATGATCCAAGTACACTGAGTCAAGCAGAAACTGAAATCAGTGGCAAAACAACACCGACTTTAGAAAGGTATTGGCAGCACACGCGGATTTTCCACTTTGTCTTCATTGCCTACAATTTTGCGAGCTTCCTGCGCACCTTCGAGTACAAAATTGATGGCAATTTTTTATCACTACTCCGTCACATTGCTCTCTTAGCGACATTCGCAACCTTCGTAAACGCTTTTAGTTTCTTCTCTGGAGCTGCTTTCTTCTTCAAACTTGGTTCCTTCTTCTTCTTTTTTGGAATCGGTTTCCTCTTAAGCCTCATGCCGAGTTCTGCTTTAGCATTCCTCACGTTAGTTATTGCCAGTGCTGCTGCTTTCTCATCAACTCTTGCGTCTTTAGCAGAAACACGCTGCCAGGTTTTACTGGTCGGTACTTGATCTGCAGCGTGTTTTGCTTTAACGTTCTCACGATTTTACGAGGTTGCAATGTCGTGTTCTTCACACGCTGCGTCCAGAGGATTGATGCCGGGATCACATGAAGCATGCTGTTCAGCCAGCTTCGTACCTGAACCACAGTGTTGGTAGTTAGACAAGTTCAACTCAAACGGCAAATTGTTGATGACTTTGTTGACCAAATCTTTACCTCAATGATGACGGCATGACACCTTAGTCGTTTCATGGTGCTTACTATCAGACAGAATTCGTGCAGTGTTTCGCGGACCATCAAATTGTGTCATGATGGTCCGAGATAACGTCAATCTGTTGATACTTTTTAATCAGGAGAAAAGAAATGCGAGACATGTGTATGGCGATCATGTGAACACTGATTTGAGTCACTATCAAATTCGTGACTCATGTTCAGTCTGTTGAAATATTGACAAGTATAGATTTGTTGTCATTGACAAGGATAGTGATTTCAAAGAGGGAAAATACAGAAAAAAATTTGACTGCTTTATCTCTCTATAGATACAAGTTTTGTGGGGAAAATGTCATTCTAGATTGAGACATCAACACATCAACATATCAAAGTTTCACAAAGAGAAGGAGGTGCTCTGGCAAGTCGCAAAAGCTAGTTAGGCGATCTGACGTAAACATCTAATACTTAAAATGGGTAAATAATCCACTGGAAAGATGATGAGTGAAACGTTCAAGCCAATCGTCATGCCATTGCAGAAATTGGTTGAAATCCTTCAGTCAAGAAGTAAGTAGAACAAAATGAGTCTATAAGGAAAAAAGATGAAGAAGAAGAGGATGATAACGCTTCCTTCATGACTGCTGACTTGGAAGCTGGAATCATATATTAGCAGCGCACTAATAACAATATTGTCAGCATAACGATGAGTATCGACGCGTTTGGACGTCACCTGGACCGAACCGCTGCGACAAGCCGTGGGCCTTCTGGTGCTGGATTCAAGATCACCTCCAACGGCCATCACGACGTAGATGGCAAGAGACTTTGTAGCGTAAGCGATGCCAAAAAACAATAGGTACAGTAAATTTAGGGCTTATGCAGTGCATTATACGAGGTGAGATACGTACAGTGTATCAAGTCACGTCATCTATACGAACAGAGATTGACAGTAATAATTTGAAGATACGCATCCTCGAAGCATCAATCGATGAGAAACTGAAAAACCTGCAGATTGATACCCAGCATGATTTGTCAGTCCGTAACACTTAACTCCTTGCTCAGTTAGACGCTCGATTAAACTCACTCAAGAATGAAGAACAAGAAATTGTCAGTAGTCACAGAACTTCATGAACCTGCTGGAAAGAATTATTTACGTCGCCAAATCCAAATGCGTGGTATAGATAAGACTTGGCAGACAGATTTGGTTGAAATGTTACCTTGTGCCTACGAGAATAATGGCTACAAGTATTGACTTACCGTTATAGATATTTTTTCCAAGTGGGTCTGGACTGTTTCTGTTAAAAGCAAGAGTGGACTAGATGTCACTCTAGCAATGCAATCTACTATATACTGTTGCAGGGTCGTGTTCCAACAAACTTACATACCGATGAAAGCAAAGATTTTTATAATTCACATTCTGAAAATCGTATGCAGCTACAAGTGGATAGATATGGTAGCCAAACTCGTCTCCAAGTACGACTCCAAACATCAAACGGTAGGCATGAAACCGAAAGATTTCTCTGCTGAGGATAGAGAGGAATTGATGGAACGCTTTAGAGCACAACGGAAAATACTAAAGAGGAAGCCAAAGTTCAGAATTGGTGACAGAGCTATTTTCAACGTTGAATCAAGTCCACCACCACCACCACCACCATAATGTCAAAGCGGGAGAAAATTCGAAAATTCAAGATAATTTTGAAGAAAATAAGAAATTGTTTTGAAAATGGGTTAAGAAGATTGGGAAAGAAAGTACTAGCACTGAGGTAGTCAGAATTGAGAATGCTGATTGTGAAATGGTATAGGATTTGAATAAAGCGAAAAACTGTATGAGAGATTTTTTCAACAAATTGTATGGAGGTCAAGCTGTGGAGTGTCACAACCGTGACATTGAAGAGGAAAAGTTAGACAATCCCGTTGTGAGTAGCGGAAGGAGAATCGATATCGACATTATAACCATGATAGAGAAACTAAAGAATGGTAAGGATGCTGGTGTGGATGGTATCACCGCTGGAATGCTCAAGAGCGGTGTCGGATATTCGTTTGTGTGGCTGAGCGAATTCATGAATATGTGTGTTGTGAATGGTGAAGTTCCAAATGATTGGAGAAAGGCGATTATCCGCCGATCTACAAGGGAAAGGGTGATGAAGGCGACTGTACTAATTAGAGAGCGACCAGCCTACTAAGCACCGTAGGCAAAATATTGATCAAAACACTCATTGGGAAGGTCATGGAAATAACTGAAGAAAGGACCTGGGAAGTCTAATGTGGACTTATGCCATGGCGGTCATATGCGAATTATATATTTAGCTCGAGACAGATCATAGAAAGAAGTTTGAGAGTAAACGAAGAAGTTTTCTCTGCATTTGTTGTTCTAGAGAGAGCTTATGATAAAGTGCATAAATCTAGAAGTTGGAAAGTCTTGAAAGAGTATGGAGTGAATGGTTAGCTTTTAAGAGCAGCAAATACAATGTATAATAGTTGCATAACGAGTATAAAAGTGAATGGTGAACTGACCGATTGGTTTGATATTAAGCAGGGCGTAAGGCAACGCTGCGTAATGTCCTCCTGGATGTTCAATACATATATGGGCAAATGTCTAGGAATAGCTCTCTTAGACGAAAAAGGTTTTGATCACAGGACAGTGAAAATGTACGTGAACCAGCGTTTACAGATGATAAGATTTTCGCGGCAGAATCAGTCGACGATTTGCAGGGAATGATGAGCAAACTGAATACCAGCATGAAGAGTATGGGTCTCAAGATTAACGCAAATGAACCAAAAATTATCGTGTTTGAAAGAAGGGATTAGAAAAGAGTATGCAGCATTACCTTAAATGAAGAGAGAATAGAACAAGTTAATGAGTTCGTGTATCTTGTAAGTTTATTTACTGCTGACGGAAAGATAAATGCAGAGATGTCCAGACATATAAACGAGGGTAGGAACATTATCGTCAGTGTACAAGCTATTACTAGAAGTAAAAATGTAGTGAATAAAACTGAATGGCAATATATAATTCTGTGCTTTCACCCACTCTGCTGTATTGTAGCGAGACCTGGACGTATTAAGAAAAGGATAGGAGTAAAGTGAGCGTGGTTAGCATGCCGTTTCTGAGTGATGCGTGAAACGAAAGATTTTGGATACTAATGGGCCCGCGTGAAGAGATTCTCTTAGTGGGTTAGTATAATAACTTCGAGAAGCTCTTTACCTGAGGTGTTTGGTAGAGAGATTGATCAGCGACTCGTGTCAATGAATGATTATTCAAACAAGGTCTGTAAACCAATGCACAATTACAGAACTATTGAATGAATAGATTCAATTTTTTTTGTTAGGAATTCACCACAAATGTTTTGCCAATGTTTAGCTGCTATCATTCTATGAAAATTGACAACGATTGTTATTTATTTGAACAATTTTTATGAACAGTCGTTAAAAACAACTTTTATTCATTTCAATCCTTGAAACAAGACCAGAGTTTCACAACATCTGAGTGCACATACTCCATATTTTATATATGGGATCAACTGAAAATGTCTTTTCAACGATTCTTCGCTATGATACTCTGTGGATTGACAACAATTTTCATTTATTCGATTAATTATGCAAATAAATGCACAAATCGAATGCTTCTTCCAACGAATATGTTCGATTTTTTCCTGAAAAATCAACCAAACAAGTCCTGCCAATGCCTCTTTGCTATGCTATGAGTACGTTGCAATTTTAGCGAGAGCAACTTTTTCTCAAAAACGTTATTCAAATTAATTTCCAATAAAATTGTTTGAAAAAGGGCCTAGTTACTCCGTTCCGATCTTGAAAAGCGAGAAGGAGATTATGGTATCCGATGTTGCGGTATCCGAAAACGATACATAATTACTTTTGACACTTTGGAAACAAAAGGAATCAATCCTTCTGACGAAACCTCCATTCATATGTGCTCTGAAGAATCATCATCCATTCATTTTTTTTTATTGTGAAATATGACATATGACAAATATGAAATATGTTCTTATAACGTACGATATCCAATACTAATAAAAATACGCCACATTTTCGTTTGCCTTCTTCCACTTTGCGAAGAAAGTTCTTAATTTTTCTTTGCAAAGCTTGGACGAATGTGCGGTACGGATTTTTCTCTAAGTATTGTGAAAAGATAGAAACTAAAAAATGATCAAAATTTGATTAAAAGTCGTGAAGAGTCGGATATCGTAACCAACGACAATATAGTTTGGAAGACAGTTGTATTTGTTAATTTGTGGAGCATAGTTTTTGACAGAAACGTTGATTCGAAAATCAATTCCCTGCGAGAAAAACGACTTTTTATTGTAACGCATTATTATTTCCTATAACTATAATTTCAAAATATGGTTACTAGCAGGCGCGGATCTACAATGGTGGCGAAACGGCGATCGACCCTCCCCCCCCCCTTCCCAGCAGTGGGACTGAAGTAAATAAACTTCCTAAGAACAAATTTTTAATTTACATTTCTTAACATGCAAAAATAATTCAGAATCGCTGATTAATATTCAAAAGATTGCAAAAGATATGAAATAATATTAAATGTGTAAAATGGTATATATATA
>JAUMHM010064302.1:0-33273 GCA_032362435.1 Melikaiella ostensackeni
TAGCATTTACAAAATTCAAAAAAAGAAACGAAAATGAAAATTTTAAGCCAAACAATGCACGATATGAAAAAAAGTCATGAAAAGAAAAACGTTCCTCTTTAAAAGCCCTACAAGATTGTCATATTAACTTTTTGAGTTTCCTTGAAAAATCGAAAATTCAAATTTTGCGCTAAATAACGCGAAATACAAAAGAAAGTTGAGATATCGAAATTGTTGCTTCTACGAAGACCTGTAAACTTTCCTCAAAACATTTTTTGGTAGGAGGCATAGTTTGTATTTTGATTATAGAAAATAGTATTGGAATATTTTTATTTCATTTTTTGAGCCAAACGACGCGAGATAAGAAAAAAATAGTCAAAAAAGTTAGATTTGTGCTTTTAAAAGGTCCAATAAAATTGCTGTTAAACATTTCTTCATAGTACTAATCGTAAATCGAAATAATTTTTTCAATCGTCTTTTTAACTATTTATTTGTATATATTATACGGTGAGCGCAGAAAATAGAGCGCGAAATTGTAATTGTTTTATTTTGAAAATTTCTAATTCGCAAGTAGAAATGCTGAACTTTCATTTACTAATAAGGATTAAGCAACTATTAACAGAAAACGGTTGAAAATTATTATACTTCATCTTCTGACTTAAAAAGTGTTTGTTGAAAAAAAATATTTCATCGTCCAATTTCTAATATTTCTAACTTAAAATTGCTTAAAATGATGTCATTTTAAACATTTACAATTATTAATTCTTTCCTCAATGCAGAGTATCAGAAATAATGGCGTTGATTCATATTTTTCAACCAGAAAGCTTTGAACCCTTCAATTTAAAAAAGTTATAAATTTTGAAGTCTGCACTCTGACGGCATTTAATTTGAAATGGATCAATTGAAAGTGATAAAAGCTTTCATTTTATGAGTGTAAATTATTGGGCATTTAAATAAAAAATTGGTAAGTTGTGCATATTCTTAAAAATATAAATTATATTCACCAATATAATTGAGGATAATTGCCAAAGTGAAGACCAGAGTCTGAACGATCCTCATCTTGCCCAAGTAGAGGAAGAACTGATTAATTAATAATTTAAGAATTTCGTTCGCAGTGTGACGAATGATTATTCTAGAGCTCTATTTTATATAATAATATATACCATTGTCGTTATCCTGTTAATTTTATAAGCCTCTAGCTTGTCATTCTGAGATATTTACATTTCATAAATCAGTCCAAGGAATAAAATTTGGTTATCTCAATCGGGATAAGCTTGGGAGAAATAAAGCAATTAAGAAATACGATAACCTCAAAAATGATTCCCCAATCAAAATTTCCTTTTGGATATTCTTTTTTGTGGTTCAAAAAAAAAGGCCAAGTTCTTTAGCCAGCCTTCTGCCGCTAACACTTATGGTTTTAGTTATAAAACGAATAGTCAAGAAACCAAAATTATTAGTTTTAGGAAGGTCTACAAAATGCTTCTGCCCGTTTTTAAAAAGGATAATGGTTTTTGTTTCAAACGTGCAAAATGCCATATGAAAATCGAAACTTCAAATTTATAGCTGAACAACGCAAACTACTATAAAAAGTTTAATAGCAAAGTTTCTTTTTTTGAAAAGCCTCGCACTTTGAGCCTCCGGCTTATGCTGCAAGTTTCACACTTAATTCGGCAATTACCTATTTTACGCACTTGTATCACAATTGACTATCGTATTTTATTTTGCAATATCTGAATCAGCAGTACCAGACGGCAGTGGAAAAATGAATGTAACAAACATTTAATACAATAGGTTTCAACATAATATAGAATTTTTTGTTCCTTGGACATACTTCAATCGAGTGCAAAGCGCAGGGCATATGATGAGAATGTATTCGTTAATCCAGAAGGTGTTTTAATGAAAGAGAATACAGAATTATCAAATTACAGTTGTTAATGGTTTGATCTTTTAACTTAAAAAGTATGTGCGAAAATAGAAAAAATAGAAAGAACGTTTATCTTTGACCTCGGACAAAAGGTTCCCCCTCGGTAATTGGTTGCGTTACCCTATACGTCGTATACCAAATGAAATGAAAGATACACATATTTAAGTCATATTTAAGCTCCAAGGACAGGTTTATTGTTCTTTAGAACACATCTATTTTACTAACATTATTGTATATTACTGAAAATTAGTGCGGTGAGATAAAAAAAGAATCTCAATATTTATTGCTATGATTTCATCCATAAATGACGTAAAAGTTAATGGAAATAGCGTGACCAATTCATACATATGTTGTAAGCCATAACCAGTATTTTCATTATTATTGTTGGAGCTGAGACCAAAAGAAGCCCCTGACGTTTGGATAATCCCGCTGCGTCTCCTTGTAAGCCTACGCATGACCCCAAAGCTCTCTCTATACGGAGAGGACCGCAGTCACGCCTTTAGTCGATATGTCTGACTCACTAATCCAGTGACTGTCCGTGAATGCTAGACGCTTCCCAGCGATTGCAGGGCAGTGACAAGGAATATAAATAGATGTTCATCACCCTTTCCGCACACGCGACATACAGGGCTGTCTGCGAGCCCTACCGTGTTTCTGTAATAGCCAAGGTTTCGATACCCTATAAACACTTCTGTCAGAACCTTGACTTCAATTCTACCCAGCTTGCGTATTTTCACAGTTCTTCTAAATCTTAAAATTATACTCATGAGTTCTTTAGCCTGCATGCAGCCAGTAGCGATGTTCCACTTCTTCTGATGTGCCTCGGTCAGCCAACTGTTGATTTCTTTAGTGACCCACCTACTGGAATTACCTACGACTGGTTCGTGACCAGTGAAGACTTCTCTTACTGCTAGTTTTGCTAGCTTGTCTGAGATCTCATTGCCTTCAATGCTACTGTGTCCAGGGAACTAAAGTAGAGTCACTCGGTTTTCTGTCGCTAGATTGTTCAGTGCCTCAAAGCACTCCCATTCTAGTAGCGACGTAACCGCTGTTCCATTCAGAGTCATTATAACAGCCCTGCTGTCGAAGCAAATACGAATATTTCTTCTATCACGACACACATGTGCCTTATAACCACACTGGAGCATGGCCGTGATCTAAGTTCGTGGGACTGTGGCGTAGGACCGCATCGGGATTGTGAAGCCCATTCTACTTCGCCTGCGATAGACATCAGCTCCTGTTTTTATCTTGTACTTGGAGCTTTCTGTGAACCAGTTGTCTCCATCACTAGGCAAGTATGCCTCGCCGTTAGCCCAATCCTCTTTCGTGAATTGGCTTACTTGATATTTCCTTCCGATGAGGTAGTGAGTAAGCGTGTTGTCCCACTCGCGATATCGGTTATGATCCGCAATTCTGTCGAGATCCTTCTACCGTCTTTCGCATTTATTCTCCAGGCTGCCTTCGCAGCCATGGCCTTGGTAGTAAGATGGAGGGGTTTTAACCCTGTAAAAGCCCCCAATGCCACCGTAAGTGTATACTTTGAGGCACCAGTAACGCCTCTTAGAATGAGTCATCTTATTCTCTCCAGCCGTGATTTCACAATTGACAATTCGATCCTGCTCCACCAGACCACCGCCGCAAAAGTTGGCCTGGGTCACGTGATCCAGGTCCACATCAGTGTCTCCGGTTTCAAGCCCGAGTCTTCACCTATGGCTCTCCAACAATGCCGAGGGGTCGCTGTGAGCTTTTTGCACTTGTTTTACAGGTGTCCGTTCCATAACAGCTGCTAATCTAAGACATTAACTACGTCCATGTTATTCGGATTGACCGATAATCCGGTCTTCTTGCACCAGATATCCACTGTCCCCAGTGCTTGCTGCATAACACCGAAGAGCGTATGCAGATGCTAGCCACGCACGATTACCAGCATGCCATCCGCGTAGCCTACAGCATGGTAACCCCGTCTCGTGAGTAGATGAAGCAGTTCATCAACTACCAAGAACGACAGTTGAGGTGATAAACAGAGGTGCAGTTGAAGGCTCCTTCGATATCTGTGAAAGTTCCAATCACAAAATCTTGCTGCTTCAGTTGTCCTTCAATTAGGTTTACTGCCCCGCTCAGGTCCGTTTCGCTCGAATGACCAGCCCTGTAGGCGTGTTCTTTTTTATGTAGTGGCCTTCGTGATGAAACCTGGTCGTGGATGTATCTATCCACATGTCTTACCACCGTCTTAAGTAAGAAAGATCTCAGGCTGATGGGACGAAAATCTTTGGGTTACGTATAACCGATCCTACCCGCTGTCGAAATAAAGACCACTCCTGTGCATCTCAATGCCGTCGAGATATATCCCAGTGTCAGGCTAGCCCTAGTAAGTCTCACCAACGGCCCTACGATGAACTCCCTTGTCTTCTGTGAGAAGGCCGGGTATATGTCATGCAGACCTTGACCGAAAGGAGACCTGTATGGGCTGAGAGACTTTAGAGCTCACCTGACCCTGAAAGGTGTGACAATCTCATGAGCTAGCCCTCTTTGCGGGCCCACATGAGCCACAGGTGTCTTCGAATCTCAATGACCTCTTTTCTGACCGAGTTGTGAAACGTCGGGGTAGTTCCCGTGTTGAGAATATCTAAATCAGTAGCTATCAAATATTTCAATGAATCATTTTCTCTTCAGTTAGTCTCAATTCTACCCCATAATATATGGTGAGAGTTAGCATCGCACCCCAATAAGAGTGGAAGACCCCTTACTGAGCACTATTGCACCAGTGTACGTACTTCCTCTGGTGGGTTGGTTTTGATGTCATGTGGAAAGTAGGCTGATCTCATGTCTAGCTTTCCGATTCCTCTGATTGTCCCTGTAACAAAAACCAACCTCCCGTAACCCCCTTATGGTATCTTCGACTAACCAAGGATTAGTGACATTTCTGTGTGCCTCACAGCCATGCCCCTCTGCAGTACCGCAGAGGCGCCTTTGCTGTGATGCAAGTTAATGTGAGTAATGGTCAGACCGGGAGTAGCCATTTGCGTCTGTCCCCGATCTCCCTCTGTCCCAAAATGCTTCTCCTGTCCCTGAACGGCAACACGAAAGTTGAACTGGCCAAAGTTACGACGTTGGTCAGGTTCTCAACAACTGAGGAGTGAGGAATGACTGAGGAATCTGCACAGCTGGGACTTGTTCAAGACCTTCCGCTTTGGTCTGCTCCTGATGCTGGTCGTTTCCTGGCGACTCGCTAGGACGATGTCTTCAGTGAGGGGTTGAATCCCTCTAGGCTCCGAGGGACTACAGGTGGATCGTGCAGTTCGCTTGAAATCCACGCCGTAGCCCTCAACACTCTTTAGAGCAATTCAACCCCACCCACTTTAAGGTCTGCACCCTCCTAGGGTCTTGTCTTGGCCACTGTATTCTGCAGCCGAACTTTAGTTGCTGGGTCGGTTGCGTTGAATATGAAGACCCCTCCACTACAGAGGAAGCTCTCAAATTCTGGCCACTCATTTGGGAACACTTTTTCGAGTGCCCTTCAAGTGGACTCCCTGAAGAGACCAAACTGCTTCGCAGTGAGTATTCAGTCCGAGTAGCTCGTGGTCGCCACCAACATCGTCAGGGGGTCAGTCCTCTCTGCAGCTGTCAATTCAGCCCCTGACTAAATGTCCTTCAGAAAAGAGACTACTCAAATGATGGACTAATCAAAAATTTAGTTCAATAATCATGCTTATTTTGATATTATAAACAATGAAGAACGATTAATCAATTATTAATTAATATTGAAGATAATACATATGTACTATACCTGTAATGATATAGATAACGATCAGGAGGACAACCTGTATGAGAAGATTCTGGGGAGATGAGCAGCAACTCATCTCAAAATGAATAAATTAAATATTCTAAATTAGAAGGTTTACGCTTGACGGCATGGAAATGTAAGTTTTTAACGGATCAAGAATTAAAAGCGGGTGAATGTGCATTCACAACCGCTACTTCATATAGACCTTTCTTCTAAATGCGATGACAACAATTAACGTTGAATACTTATTCTGAGAGATCTTTATGGAACTTTAGCATTGGGATTACGTACGTGGAACCAATAGCGGAATTTGTGTTCAAATTTTTATATTTCTCTGAAAGTTGGATTGAAACTTATTTCATTTCTTCATATTTCTTTCTAACCGAGATATTTAACATAACGCTTCGATTTTGTATGAAATTTGAAACTCACGAAGTGACACATACTTAACCCAAAGGTATGAAAATCCATGAATCGTATGAATACAGTTGGCTCTTGCAAAAAATACAATATAATACATATTGAAATTTCTACGTTTTATGATAATGAACAGTTGAACTGTAATTGAAAATTCAGTCATGATAGTGTTTTCTCATCTACGTCAATAATGAGGTGCCTACTTACTGCCTTGGAGGCTTTTTCGCAGCAAATATATACACAATTTATATAAAATTAAAATGATCAGATTATTAATCATAAAGATATTAATGGCCAAATGTTAATTTCCTTAAGACAAAAGAAGTACTAACTTTCTCTCAAACGTTTCCAATAAGTAAATGTAAAAATCCCGATAAATATATCTTCCACCCTCGTATTTTTCTACCTTCGTGTCTTCCTCCACTTCTAAAGAGTCGTATTTTGCAATTAGTAACAACAATATTAATTTATTTTCATTTGCAGTTGCACCTTTCTTTGAGGAATCTATTTAAACTGAACAATTAATCTTCATGATGGGATTGTTGAGTATACATACGTAACTTTTTCTCGTAATTTCTGCATTATCCCTTCTCCATTTTCGCAATATAATCTTAATTAAAAATCACAGATAACCCCCCCCCCACCTTCGGGATTTCACAATATATGGACAATCCTAAGAATGTTACACGACATCTCAAAATAAATGAATCATATAGTCTGAATTAGAAATTTTACAACATAAAAATGTAAGTTTACAGAAAATCAATGAGCAAACTGATGTCAGGGAATGAGGCTGGATTGTTCTGTCATATAATAGACAAACAAAAAGCTATTTATTAAAACTTTACTTTTTCAGGGTCATTCGAGCGAAGCGGCCCTAAGCAGGGCAGCAAACCTAATTGAAGGACAACTGAAGTAGGAAGGCCTTGTTATTAATAAAACGGAATGGAATTGTAAATTATATACTCACAAAGATTTTAGTGTAGTTGAAAATCGATTTATTAACGTTGATTCCAAATGACAGTAAATAACGATCACTATTCTTGAGTAATATTTTTTATAAAATGTCCGGCAACGCTCCATATTAATTGATCGTATTATAAAATCAGAGGATATTTTGAAACGCCAGAGATAAAATCAAATCAATCGTAAAAATTGTCATTTTTCCATATTTTTGAATATTCTTGTCTGATTTGCATATATTTCTGAAAAGTTTTTGGAAGTTTTTGTTTTATTATATTCACATGTCTTGTTACTCGACCTTTAGCAACGTGCAAAACTCATATCCATCACAAATACATTCCTTGATCTCTTAATTTTATATTTTCATACTCTCTTTGGTGACCCTTAATTTGAAAAATATTTCTGGGGGGGTTTGGAAATCTTTTTGTTTTCGAAAATCTCATAATCTAAAATGGTTAGCTTTTTGAAAATCACCCATAAACGATGTTTAAGACCTAAAATCGTTTTTTATTTGTTTGTTACATTGGACCGCAAAACCGAAGAAAGAAACTATTATCGGAAAATGACTTGAGTCGTTTATTTAGTTTGGAGAACTTTTTCCTGAAGAGTCCATTTTGACAGCAGAAGGCAATGGCAAATTAAAAAATGCCTTGTAAACTTCAAGGTGAATGTATAAGTTGTCTCTTTGAGTATGGTCAATCAAATAAAACCAATATTTAAATCGCTAACTGCATATACGCATGTTTTATGACTTAAATCATCAAATATTTATTAATATCAGTTGAACAATGTAACTCTTATTTGCGACTGTTTCATTTTTTCCTTTTATAATGACAATTTAATCGAATTAGATTGTAGTATGCATAATAAAGACGACGGTACATAATGAAAAATTCATTAATACAAGAATATAGTAAGGTGAGGTAAGATTTATATTATTTGCCGCAATTCTTAGGTAACTAGCATCCAGACATCCCATCTGAATTTTCGCCTGGATTCTCGTCGTCTTGAGCAATTTACGGTGGTGCTGAAATATTTGAGCATAATGAAATTAAAGAAATACTCTTTTTATATTTTCATCATTTATGATAGTTGAAAAAAATGGATATCTCTCCATATCGACATAAGTGGAAATTTTACTGATTGTATTACATGAAAAACCCTAAGCTTTTTTATATTCTAACTTCAGATAATTTCTTTGCCTCGCATTGATCGAATTAAAGATAAAATTTATCGCCCGCCAGACAAATGCGGCAGCTATGTTGAACAACTGTCAGCAATTTTTATCTGTCGATCGATAAAAATTATTGGTAAGGTTAAATAGATTAAGTGTGTTAATGATTCTTACTTTTCAATTTTGAAACAGTGACTTGTTTATACATTATCTCGTTAGTGGAGCTGAAGCATATTATTTACAAGTTTCATAACATCATCATATTCCTTCATTCAATAAAGCTAAGATGTTACAAAATCACCTTCTTTCATCAAACTTTTTCATTTGTCACGTTTTGGAATTATAGAGTAGTAAAATAACTTGTTAAGATTGTCATATTTGATAACGTCAATGAAATTTTTTTTGATAAACCTTTTTTCTGGGTTATGTGTCTTGATTTTAATGAATTTTTGAGCCAATAAAAAGAATAGAAGATGGTGTTTGGGCTATTTTACTTTGACAACATACAACAACATACATATATATTCAAAAATGTGATACTTACGCTAATGATGATCATGAGGAGGATTAATAAGTAGACAATGGGTGTTTGAAATAGGAAGTGGTACGACTACCCAGAGCCACAGGGGATGCTTAGAGCGTCCCGGCCGCATGCAGAGGACCCAATGCTTATTGTGGCCAGTAACACAGCAAATATCAAATAAAGTGATAAGAGACCCCACATGTCGAAAGTTAATCTAAAAGTTGAAGAACATATTGCATACAGTTAAATATTGAAATATTATTTTTTTGTCGTGAACAGATTTCACTATTTATTTTGGTTCATCAATCATTCCTGTAACAGGTACGACTGATGATGACTGATTTTATTTAAAATCAAAGTTGTCATTCGACAATAAAAATTAATCATCTACTGAAGAGAAGTCTCCATATATAACAAATTTATTATAATTTTAAATATTGGAGAGCAGCATATCTTCCTTGCGGCACGTTTTCCTTGCGGCATGTCTCCACTGCGGGATGTCTCTCCTGCGGCTTCTGTCCCCAGAAGATTTCCGCAGAGGAGACATGCCGAATATGGCTTAATATGAATCCGAAAGTTACATATTTGGTTTAAATTTTTGGTACATATCTGTGCGCGGTTTACCCTAAGACTATATCTATTCTTTTGTGCATAAGCTTCTTTCAAGAAGACTTTTTTTGTAAATATAATAAACAACATTCTAACAAATACTTTAATGCATGTTTACATATATCTGTTTTGAATTTTTGAAAAATATTATCTATTTCTAAAACAACCTTTAAATCAGCGATAGCGTTTTTAATGTTTTGAAAGAGCATTTTGGTTTCTGCTAAATTAAATTATTATTCGCATCCAAATTTATATCAGTACGTTCTTCCTCTCATATTATTTATAAGTTCTATGCTAAACTGGATATTTCTAGACATTTTATCAGGGTGTACCAGTATAATTTCATTAAAACTTTGAACCTTATTTTCTCAGTTTGACAGTCAGTGAACGTGGCGTATTCTAACTCTCATGTGACGACTCATGTTCGCCAAAAATCAAGAAGTTTTGTATGGTTCTGCTTCATAAAAAAATTGCCCAAAAGAAATGCAGTGTCTCATTATTGTACATGCATAGCAAACGATAATTTTATTATTCGATGTACAGAAAAGGTGATCGGAAAAAACTTGATTTCTTACCTGGAAAACCTAGCAAAAACTTTGAATTTTGTTCCTATAAGAATCGCTGAACACCTTGATCTTGTTTTCGAATTCTTATGCTTTTTCAAAGCTTGGAATGCGGTAGATGCAAGTTATCAGTACAAGTGTTTTTTTTTATGTTTGAAAATTTTGATTTTATGTATGATTTAATCTTTTTCTCCTATATTATATGCTTCGTTTTTACATATTGTGGAGGAAACATTAAATCGTATCTTAAAGTATTGCTAACTTTTTTCTGCAATGAAGAAGTCACGAATTGCTCTGCTGATATCGCATTTATGTCAACTTCCTTTAAAATATTTATGTGAGGGTATTATGTAAAATAAGTCAAACAAATTGAACTAGAATAATTAATTGACGTTGAAAAATAATTTTCAGATCTCTGAAAATAGTTCTGTTTTTTATTTATCATGAAATTCAAATTATACTGTCAAAAGTCAAAATATGATATGAAAAATTTCAAATATAGAGTTGGTCTTCACGACTTCAAATAAATGATTTAAACGCATTATGGATATTTATGCTGTAGGATATAAAGTTCATTGAAAAATATAGATATTGGCATTGCAAAAATTACAAATAGTTCAATTTAATTTGTTCATACAATATTTCTCATAAAATTAACTTTATAATGTACATGTACTTTTTGAGATTCTTTCACATTAAAAAGTTATAAATAAAATCTGAAAATGATCCTACACAGTATATTCACTACACTTCAAATGCTCAAAAAGGTTCAACTCAAATCAAATTGTGGAATCATTTCCTGTAAAAAATTTTTATTTTTTTCATTTTAAAAAATCTAAAAGCTGGTTTTTGCCCTCTTCAAATTTGAATAAAAAATCTTATATTATTTGTGAAAATCTACTAATATCATAGAGCTTATGGAAAAACTGACATATTTAATATTTTCTCAATACCTTAAGTGTAAAAAAATTAAAAATTTCGTTAGTGCAAACGTATTTTAGCTTCCCGAAACCTAAAGATAATTGTCAATTTTATACTAGAAAGTACTGTTTCACATGTTGATTACTAGGTGTTGAGGACATTTTTGAACTACATTGAAAAATTTTAATTCATTTTTCAAAATCAAAGGGGGAAAATTATTAATCTGCGGGAAGCGTGCACAATGTTTCAGTTCAAAGACATGAAATTTTAGGAATCGGGGATACAGTTGGCTTTTTCGAAAACAAAAGATACTTCATTTAAATATATTTTAATTTTTTGAATAAAATTTTCAGTATTTTTCGGTTTGAACTATTTTTTTTCGTTCGTAAGAGAAGGAAAGATTCAGATATTGTTTTCTTTTTTTGCCTCCGTAAGTTAAACCTGTGTTGAAATTATACGCATTGAAATTCGTGCATGTCATGATAATTAACAGCTCAACTGTAAATAAAATTCAGCCATGATAGTGTTTTCTTATCTACGTCAATAATGTGCCTCCTGCTTGGAGGCTTTTTCACAGATGTTACACACTATTCATGTAAAATTCAAATAATCAGATGAATAATCATGGAAATATTAACTATTGAATGCTATTTTTCTTCACAAACAGGAAGGAACTTTCTCTAAATCGTTTTTAAGATAATATTACCAATTCGTATTAAAGTGTGAAATTTTTCTTTCAAATTAAGTGAGGACAAGTGCGAGTGTTACATTTCTTGAATTAAAAAAATTTATTTCTCGGAAATGACACCACAGTTTGGTTTTAAGATGAACCTTTCAAGCTTCAAAAGTGCTTTACTTTGTGGGATAATTTACAGATTTTACTTATTAGTTTTTAGCGTGAAAGACTTTGAAAAAATATATGTACGTATACTTTGGCGAAAAAATTTTACATAGTTTATACATAGTGAAAAATTATACATAATTTTTTCTGCTATATACAATTTTTCCACCTGGGTAGAAATGTATTGTAATACAAAAATGCACTTTAGAGTCATTTCTAAGTTAATTTTATGGAAAATATTCTATAAACAAATTCAATTGAACTATTTGTAGTATTTTCAATACTGATACGTATATTTTTCTATGCATTTTATGAACAATATAAATATTTATGATGCAATGAAATTATTTATTTGAAGCCTTAGAGATCAACCCTAAATTAAAAATTCTTTATGTCATATGTTCACTTTTGACAGCATAATTTGAATTTTATAATAAATGAAATACAAAAATATTTACGCGAATTTCAAATTTTTTTCACGGCAACGAATTATTCTTCCGTGATTTATTTGATATTTTGCCATTTTTATTCAATTGAGATATAAAGAATTAATGGATTTTCCAAAATTTATTTAATCTTGTCGCAAAATAAAAGAGTTTATTTTGAGCATTTTTGCTGAGTATTTATTTTAATATCCTGACGGAAATACTTTGAAGTAAGTTCACGCATCTGCACATAAAGCAATATCAGCAAAGAAATTCGTAAATCTTTTTTTTAATTTTAAAAGTAACGAATAAATTATTATTATCTGTACTGTTGTATTATATTAGATTTTCAAATTGGGAAATTTTAACTATTCTTAATGAGCTTTATGGTCCTTGGGAGTTTTAGTGTCATGGTACTATATATTTATGAATGACACTTGAAAAAAACAACATTTCTTTAAGACAGTTTTATTTTTTCTATGTACTAACAGTTGCATTAAATTAAACTGTAATATGCAATTCCTCGCATCTGGCTAGCCTTCAGACTTCTGACCTGAGTCCTCATCATCATCAATTTTTCATCACGCTGAAATGTAGACAAAGTGAAATTAGAAATATACAATTTTGTACTTTTGTATTTTATAATATTTCATACAATTTTGGGGCAAGGTAACCAATTTGAATGAAATTTCGTAAATTTATATCATGTGTCAAGATCAATGTGAACCCCTAACAGGGCAAAATGTTTATTAGTTTATGAAATATCACAATTTGCTAAAAATTTCAAATGACGATACTTCGAGAACGGTTAACACTAGACAGGTTTTCCTTTTTTGAAAAAACGAAATCAAACGTAACTTTCTACTTTTTTCTTTTTTATGATAATTAACAAAACGAAAATATGTATATTCAGATTCAACAATCCGAGAGTTAGTTTGTTGCAACTCTCCATATATCTTTCTTCTCTTGCGAAAACATTATTTGCCACTGGCGACCCGTTTTCGACAAAAACTACTTTCTTCCAAAAACAATCGTTAGTTACAGAAATGTTCATTCATTAAATTCTCATGCAGAATTTTGCAGAATTTTGTAGAATTATCAAATATAACAATTTTCGAAATTTGTTTTCCATACAAAATTTGCTTTTTCAAACGTTTATCTTTTTTTTCTGAACACCTATTTTTCTGGGAATTAGTCTTTTTGCATCTTTTAGTGTTTATATTTTCGAATGGTAGAGTAGAAGCAGTGCTTTGAACGAAATATTTATTCTGGAACGTATATTTATAGGCAGAGATTTAAAATTGTTTCTCTTTATTTTAATAGATTCTAAAGATTTCCAAAGATTTCAAATGATTTTAAAAGACTTCAGCTAATTTCTACAGAACTTTGGGAAATAAATTAAATTTCATATCAAGGGATTTTTATGGATCTCTACGATTTCAAGGGATTTCAAGGAATTAAAGTAATTCTAAAGGCTTTTAAGGATTTCAAGTTATTTTGAAATATTTCAAAGACTTTCGTAGGATTTCCAAAGGCTTTTAAGGAATTTGAAAAAATTTTACAAGATTTGAGGGTTTTTATGGGACCACTAAATATTTCAAAGATTGCAGGAGGTTTTGAAAACTTCGAGAGATTTTTAGAGAAGCTAAGAAAATAAATTAAATTTTGTTTCAAGGGATTTCTGCGGATTCTAACGATTTCAACGGATATGAAGGAATTCAACGAATTTCAAAGGATTTTCAGGATTTCAAGTTATTTTAAAAAATTCTAAAGAGTTTCAAGAAATTTTAAGAACTTCAAGGGATGTCACAGAATTTTCTTAGGCTTTCCGAAGATTTTCCCTTTCCAACTCAAGAAATTAAAAGTCCTTTTCAACTTGAAAGAAATATATGTCTCAGAAATAAGTCTTAATAAATGTATGTCCTCTCTCAAAATAAATTATTTCAGAGATTTTAGAAGATTTTACAAATTTCAAGGAATTTCAGTGGATTTCTAGAGAAATTTAGGGGATAAATTCATTTAATTTTCATGAAATTCTACAGATTTCTAACTATTTCGAAGATTTCAAAGATTTCAAAGAAATTCAAAAGGAGTTGAAAGGTTTCAAGAGAATTGTACGGACTTATAATTGAATATCGTTTCTCTGAATTCTCTCTACTTTTTAGTTTTCACAATAATTTAATCAATATTTTTCCAATTTTCATTCTAATGCTGATTATTCTACAATCGTTTTCTATACATAGTTATTAAACTGTCAGAAACTCAATGATCAAGTTTCATCAATTCTCAATTTTTTTCAATTTTCAACAGTTAAACGTTCAAGAAAGAATTGAATTTTGTATTAAAGACAAGCTTGAAAAATGTGATATTTACATTACTTCGCACAAGGATTTAATTAATGAACATTTCACACAAAAAAAAAAAATCTTTAAAAAAGTCGATCTCTTCGATAACGGGTCGCCATAGGCAAAAAATGTTTTAGCAAATTATTTGTCATCCAATGGACTCTTAGTAGCGAATATATAAGATTTAAAAAAATATTTCAACTCCGATCATCCCCATGTGAACTAAAATTTCCAATTCCCAATGTCAGCTCTCAAAATTTGAAAATTAAGAAATGGTTCATTGAATCAATTCAGTAAGAATCGTCACTAATTTACACATATGAACAGTGAAATCGCATTCACATAATTTGAAGAGAGCCAATCAGGTAATTTCATTATCATACTGTTTAGACTTCTTTTTTCTTATACCATTTCTAATTTTTTATTTTCTTCTTTATCTACCCATTTTGTTTTCACCAGCTTTCAATTAATAAATGCGTCCCCAGAAATATGAAAGCTTTATTTTATTCATTTATTTTTTATTCTTATTGTTTTCCTTTGTAAACTGTTAAATTTATTATTCACTTTTCAAAATCACATTGTAGAGTCCCGATCCTCAAAAGTTCGCCAAATTCAGTGTAGTTTCGAACTGCAACATATGTATTTGAAACACGAAAATAAATGAAGGCACAATGAGAATTTCCATTGTTTAAATTGAGATGCTACAAACGTACTAATTGTTTTCTGCGCAATATACCATTTTTTCATAAACCGTTTCATTACAGGTGATGTATTTTGGATTAAAAGAATTTTTAAGCAAATATGAAGAATAACAGATGGTATTTGGGCTATTTTAAATTAGTACCCTTTAATAAAGTACATAGGAATGAAAAGTTCGTAATTTTTAAAGTAATGACGTGTAAATGTCGGAAATGTTGGAAATTACGGAAAATGATAATCACAAACACAATCAACTATTCTCAAAAGCGACTTTGAAATGATCAATTATTTTGTTTTCGATTTTTAATGTTTGCTAACCTCACGTGAAATATCCAAATGTAAAAATTAAGTACGTGGATGTTGCAAGGATTGTTTTTGTACAAAGAAACAGAAGATCAGTTGACGGTTTTAATCAGAGCGCTTTTTGAGTAATTTTATTGTGTTTAACCTGAAACATTCAAATTGTCTTAAAAATTTACAATTTGTGAAATAGCATAATTCCCAACAATTTCCATAGCGACCGGCAAATGTCATAGGCTATTGAGGGTTTTTCGTCATTTCGGAAATTTTACATTATGAAACGTACATATAAATTTCAAAATTTCATACTTACCTCAATGGTTTTTGGGGAAAGAAGGAGGATATATTTCTTCTACAGTTTCACAATTGGGTTCGTAAGAAGGATATCTTACTTCTTCTATCGGAGGATTCAGTTTTGTACCGGGGGGGCATTTGGAAGAGACAATTGCTGCTAGTAATGCAGCAAATAACATATAAAGTGACAAGAGACCCCTCATGTTGACTGATTACCTAAAAATTAAAGATCATATTTCTTAAAATGAAATATTCAAAAAAAGGATTTGTTTTGACTAACAGATTTCACTATTCATATTGTTTTATTACATATTCCTATCTAATTATTATTCTAATGCTTGTTAACGTTGATACGTCAATCACCTGTAAATGCGGTGAAAGATATAAATTTAGCTTAAAAGTTCGTACTATTCGTACTATATATGTACTCGTTCGTACTATTTTGGATTGCAGTTAAAGAAAAAAATAGTTTGATTAGTTGTGAAAAGCTCTATTGTGAAAAAATTACAGTCCGCCACTACTTTTTGGAAACTTTTTGGCAACTGTTCGAATTATAACTTTATTTCATTTCATTTACTATATTTATTGAATATTTCATATTGGAAACAAGTTGGAGAATAAAGAACGAACCTTATAAACTCATGGTGAAGAAATTCTGATCACAGGGAGCAATTTTGCTGATTCAGTTTTACTCACCTCTTATGGTACTCTCTGGTTATGTTTGGCCAATTAACGTGTTACTATAAATGTACTTTAATATTAGGAGCATGCTTTTATATGCTGGAAAAATTGGGTGAAAAATATTTATGCTTGAATATTTTTATGTAAATTTGAAATTGTAATGACGTAAAGAGAGCAAAGAATCAGATGTAGGTTTCATTTATTGCCTTATCAGTCGCTTCTATATTGTGTGTTTTCTTATCTACGTTAATGACGTACCTACTGCTAAATGCTAATTTTCTTAAGAAGCAAGAAACAACTTCCTCTAAAACATTCTGAAAATAGGCAAGTCAGCAAAGGAAATTAATCAACATATATTAAGGTTTTCAAATTTTTAGGACTGATAAATTTGGTTACAAAAACAATAAATCCCATTCCGCAACCCCCTTTGAGGTCCGGAACGTATTCAAAATCGTGAAATTCTGATATTTCGCACATCAATTTTGAAAAAATGTAAAAACTTTTGCGAGTGATCCGTAACGTTTTTTAAGGGCTTCCCCACAATTTATGAGATTTTCAACTACTTTTGAGGTCCGGAATTCTTAAATTGTTAAATAATTAATATTTTCATGAATAGCTTGGAGAAAAAAATTGCAAAAGTACTCGTATTACGAATTTGGCATGTGAGTTTTAAATAGTGTATCAAAGAGCTGTGCAAATTTATAACCTCAAATTGGCTTCGAAGTATGGTATATCAGCGTTTCGCGGAGCGGAGAAGTTTATATTATACTGTTTTCCCACACTTTGTGTCGTTTGACGGAAACTTTAATATTTCAAAATTTTGATAGCATTTTTGATGGGTACAACTAGAACTGAAAGGTGGCGGTTCATATGGGGATAACCAACCAAAACGAAATTTCACAGGGGAGCGAAAAAAATTATTCCGAAAAGAAATTACAAATGAAAGAAAGTGTCGTTGAATTGAGGCCAAACTAATTTTATTAGAAAAAATTGATATTATTAATTTTACAAGATGATGGAGTATCATAAATTCAATTATAGTATATGCAAATAAATACTCATATGTATATTAAACTTCGATCAGATCTTTCTAAGAGTGTACTAACATACTCAATCGAACAAGAATTCTACTTGTTGTATCATGCATTGTCAATTAAAGATATTATTATATTTACCAGTAGGATGAGGAGCCATCTAGAAATTACGTGAGACATTTTTGGTTACTTTGTTACCACTCCGCACGTCTATGTAACAAGTCGTAAGAAAATGGTTTGATCCCCTCCTACTCGGCCCTATGTTACCTAATTTTTTCAAATATTTTCATCCATGCGGAATTTTCAACAAAACTTTTGTATTTTCGACGTAAAAAGATGGCTTTTAACAAAATAGTTGAATTTTCAACCAAAACAGATTAATTTTCATGCAGAAAGTTAAATTTTTAACCGAAAAAGATTACATATCTATCAGAAGAGATAAATTCTCAACAAAAGTGATTAATTAACTACCAATACAGATTTGTCAGTCGAGAAAAAAAAAGTTTCAACCGAATTGTTGAATTTTCAATCCAAAAAGACAAATTTATAACCAAGAAAAATGAAGTTTCTACAAAAAAAAATGAATATTTCCAATACAAAAAGGCAAATTTTCTATCCAAATGGACGAATTTTAAACAAAACAGTGGAATTTTTGACCAAAGAGAAGAATTGTCTCTTGAATAGTTGACTTTTCAACCAAAAAAGACCAATTTTCTGGGAAAAAGTTAAATTTTCAAACCGAAAAGTATGATTTTTGAGAAAATAATAAAATTTTGAACAAAAAAGTTGAATTTTTAACCAAAAAATGTAAATTTTGTAGGAAATTTTTCACAAGAAACTTGACTTTAAAGCCCGCAATAATAAATTTTCAATAAGAAGGTTTATGTTCTACCACAAAAGATAAATTTATAGCCAAAAGTTAATTTTTTGACCAAATAGTTGAATTTCAACCAGTGAGTTGATTCTTTATTCAAAAAGACGAATATTGTAGAAAATGATTGGATTTCCATCCCGAGAAGTTTAATCGTCTACAGGAAACCTCTTTTTTAACCAAAAAAGATGAATTTTCCACCAAAAAAAAATTAATTCTCAATCCAGAAAGACGAATCTTCTACAAAACAGTTGACTTTCAAACCCGAAATGATTAATTTTCAACAAAAAAATTCATTCTTAACCAAGAAAGATGAATTTTCAATCAAGTAGTTGATTTATCAAGCATAACAGACGAATTTTTTTAAAAACCGTTGAATTTTCAACCCGAAATGTTAAATTTCCAGCAGAAAAGAAAAAAAAGAAAGAAAAGAAAGAATTTCTGAACGAATTATTGCAAGAGGCGATTTCATACTTAGGGGGAAATCCTGGGACTAGGAAGAGCTGTACAAGGGGATTTTATACGCAGGAGAGGTATTCGCGACTAAGGAGTGCTACACAAGGGGATTTTGCACTTACAGGGGATTTTAAAAGTTGAGAAAAGCAGCACTAGGTGGTTTCATACTTAGGGAGACTAGGAAGAGCTTATAGAGAGTATTTTGCACTAAGGAGGTATTTTTGGGGCTAGTGAGAGCACAAAAGGTGGATTTTACATTTGAGGTGGACACTTCGCGCTGAAAAGAGCTGGAAGACTAGAAGAGGGAATTTTGCCCTTAAGAGGGACTTTTGGGTCTCAGGAAAGCCAGAAGAGGGTATCTTACACTCTGAGGGGATTCTTGGGGCTACGAAGAGCTGCGCAAAAGGGCCTTACATTTAGCGGGAATGTCTAACACTGGAATGAGTTGGAAAAGGGGATTTTATGCTTAAGGTCAATTTTTGGGTCTGAACTGAGAGAGACAAGAGTATTTTTGAGGCTCTGGTTAGTAAGACATGGGAATTTCACACACAGGCGGAATTTTTCGAGTTGAAGAGAGCTGGAACAGGAGATTTCACACTCCGGGGTTATTTCTGGGGCTAGGAAGAGCTGAAATAGAGGATTTCACACCTAAGGGCGATTTTCGTTACTGTGGTGTGCTAGATAAGGGGATTTTTGGCGTTGTGGTGAGCTGAAAAAGGTAATTTCACACCTAGTCTGGATTTATGGGGTTGCAAAGAACTGGAAGAGGGGAGTTTACATTTGAGAGGGATTTTTGGTTCTTGGGATAGCAGAAAAAGAGGATTTTACACTTGGGGGGAGAAGAATTTGGGGCTCCGGACAGCTGCGCAACAGGGTTTGATTCTCAGTGGGAATATTTCTTGTTAGAATGAATTTGAAAAGCTAAAAGAAGGGATTTTACACTTATGAGGAATCTTGTGGTTGGGAAGAGTAGAACGAGATGATCTTACACTTATGGTGAATTTTCAATGCTGGATAGAGCTGAAACAGTGGATCTTACACTTGAAAGGATTTTTGAGACTGAAAAGTGTAGGACAAGAGGCTCTTATACTTAAGGGTGGTTTTTTGAGCTAAGAAGAGCTGGAAAAGGGGATCTCGCACCTACTGTGAATTTTCGAACATGGGGAGAGCTGAACGAAGAGATTTTTGGGGATACAAAGAGCTGGAAAAGGGAATTTTACACTAAAGGAAGACTTTTGGGGCTGGAGAAATCTCGACAAGGCGACTTCAGGGCAGGAAATAGCTCGAAAAGGAGACTTTTGCGGCTGCGGAGAGCTAGGAAAAAGAATTTCACTCTTATTAGGGGATTTTTTTGGTTGGGAAAGAAATGGCAAGGAAATCTTATGCTTAAGGGAATTTTTGAGCTGATTGGTGCTGTACAAGTAGATTTTTGGGCCTGATGAGCTGAAAAAGGGGATTCTACAGTCATAAGGTACCCTTGGGGCTGCGGAGAGCTGGCTAAAAGTATTTATGGAGCTAGGAAAAGCTGAACAAGGCGATTTTATACACAAGGGGATTCCGGCGACTTGACAAGTGTATTTTACATTTAGTGGAGATTTTCGGGGTCGGAGAAGGGCATGGCGAAGGATTTTTAGACTTAGGGTGGATTTTTGGGGCTGAGCAGTGCTGTACAAGAAGATTTCGGGGGTTGGATTAGCTGGTCTTTGGGATTTTACTCTTTGTGGGTACTCTTGGGGCTGCTGAGTATGCACAAGGGCTATTTTGGGACTGGGAAGTGCCACACAAGGGTACAGGTTAGGGGCCATTCGTAAATTACATAACAGCTTTTTAAAGAGAGCGGGTTCGTTTGACGAAGGTTAGGGTGACGAGGCTTGGGGTGACGGAGGTAAAAAAATCTGCCCGGCTCGCGGGCATATTCTTATCGCGTGCTTCGCGCTCGTTGTTATATGTTCTTCATATATAAATTACTAAATATGTTTTTGGTTTCAAATGAATCAGAAAATTTACTTACTTAAGGCTCTATCGGCCTTAAGGAATACATTCTCATTATAATATTTGCGCTCGATTTTCTGCATACGTTTCTGTACCTTTCTGATGAATTATATAATTAAAATAATTTATTCTTTTCCAAATATTTAAAAAGGAAAAGAATACTTTAAATAAATCATCAATTCAATTTTCCCGCAAAAAAACGTGAGATGTAAAAAAATATCTTAACGAAAAATTATTGGCCTTAAAAGATCTAGAAATTTTCCATTAACCACTATTGACCACTTCCATTCAATTTTCCTTACAATATTTTTCACGAGTGAAGAGGAAACTGCTTACCCTGTAGAAAAGTGTTCAATGGATAATTTGTAGATTTTGTCAAGGTTGATAATTTTTTTTTATAATATTTTTTTATATCTTACGTCTCTTTTTGGCGGGAAAATTTAATTTATGATTTTGTAACAGTATTTTTCACTATTGAAACGAAAACTACTCATCCTATGAAAAATAATTAATAAAGAATTTATAGATCATCTTGGAATTAAAAATTCTGTTTATCAACATTCCTTTCGTATCTCGCATAGTTTGACCGGGGAATAGAATTTTTTAATTTTCAAAGATGGTTTTTGATAGATAAGTCCAGAACCGTTGGTGAAAAATGTCTGGTTTACGAATTTGTCCTTTCTTTTCATGCGTTTAACAAGTGTGCCAAAGCACAAACCAATCCGATAATTTTTCCGAAAGTTATCGTTTCCGCAGACAGACAGACACCAGCGTGAAAACCATTTTTTCTCATCCAGGGAGTCTCAAAACGTGGAGATTTGATAGAAATTGGGAAAATCCATTTTTCACATGAAACTGATAGGGTATGGCGGGGTCTAAAGTACCGCGGGGAAAAATTACCACATACGATAACACAATAACTTGGAATTTTTTTACACGTTTTGACATCTTCTATCGATCGTTCGGATCACTTCAGCTCCCTATGACCACTGTCAGCCGCTGACAGCTGTTTTTGAGACCGTTGCTAAGGTTACGTTGTTCTCTTGTGAAAGAATATTGTTTTCGTTAGTGTTTCATTTCGGTATTGAAATTTATTCCTAGGTTTTCCTTTCATCTCATTTTGAAACATTTCTTTGAAATATCCCTTCCATTCTTCTATTTTTGTCACTTTTGCCTCCACCTTTCTTCCTCACTTTATTTGGTGAATTTTTGCGCTTTCCCACGCTCCAACTTATCCTCTTTTCCTCCCTTCGAGTCCTTATATGCTTTTATAGCTCTCTTCTTCTTGTATTCCTCATCCTATCTAATTTTTGTCCAATTTTTATCCCTCCCCCCCCTAACCTTTATCTTTAGCATTCTTCTCGCTTCCTTTACTTCTCCTTTCAGCTCGTCCCAAACTTCATTCAACTCTACTTTCTTGAATTGGAGTTTTTCTGTCATTGTACATATTCTTTCTTTACTCCCTCTGTCCACACTTTTTCTTCTATTGTTGCCACCTCTTTTTTCCTCCTCTCCTCTCGTCTTTAGACTCATTTCCATTATCTTTCCCCACCCTTCAAAGCTTTTAATTACCTAATCCATTACTGTTGCCGAATTCTTGGATAAAAGAATTTCCCTTCTTAATCTCCTCTTATATTGCCATTGAATACATATACCAGTCTCTTCTGTCCACCATCTCCAATAGTTCTTTTCCCTCTCATTTAAGCAAATGACCTTTTGAATTTCTTAAATGATATTTCCCGACCATGTACAAACTCCTCTTTTTTCCTATTTCCTTGCATGAATTTTGCATTTCTTACTCATTATGAATTGTCACAACCATGTACCAGTTTCCTTTTACTTTTACTTTCCTTCCGTGTACACCTCCAATCCATCCTGCTATTTCTTTTTCTATTAGCATCTCTTTCCCTGCTTCGATTATTCCCCCACTATAAGCACCCTTTTTTTCTAACCGTATAATAGTCAGGTTTTTCATCCTTTCCCCCCTTCCTTCCTTTCTATTCCCACCCCGCTTACTTTCTTAACAATACACTCTAGATTCGTTATCTGGCTGGGGAAAGCTGCAGAAGGAAATTTTATATCCAAGGAGAATCCTCGGTGCCGGGATGAGCTCAATAAGGTAATTTAACACTAAAGGAGGATTTGGGGTAAAGAGCAGGAAAATGGGATTTTATACACAGAGGGAAATTTTCAAGGGCGGGGAGAGCTAGAGAGGGAAATTTCACATTTAAGGCGGATTTTTGGAGCTGAGACGATCTAGGTCAGGAGATCGTAAATTTACTTCGGATTTTTGAAGCTAGTAAAAGCTGGAAAAAGTATTTTTTTATACTTACGCGGGATTTTTGGGGCTGAAAAGAGCTGGGCGAGAGTATTTTACACTTAGGGTCGATTTTCGTGTCTAGCATGAGCACGACAATGAGATTCTACACTGAAAGGTAATTTTTAGGACAGACAATAGCTGGACAAGAGGAATTTTTGGGGCTGGGGATTGGGACAAGGTGATTTTACACTTAGGGGGGATTTTTGCGGCTGAGGAGAGCTGAACAATAGATATTTTGAATAAGGCTAGCAAGAAGGATTTCTGGACTGAAAAGAGCCGGCAAAAAGAATTTTTGTGACTGACGGAAGCCGGACAAGGAGATCCTTGAGGCTGAAAAAAGCTGGACAGTGGGTGCTTTGGGGCTAGGAGCAGCTGCACAAGGGAATCTTAAACTTTGGGGAGAGTGCCTGGTCTGCAGAGAGCAGGATGATGATATTTATCATATAGGGGAGATATTTGGGGCCGGGGAGAACTGGACAAGAGAATTTTATACTTAGCGGAAATTTTTGGAGCTAGTGAAAGCTGAAGAAGGTGCTTCTTACACCTACGCGGGATTTTTGAGGCTGAAGAGCTGGGCGAGAAGATTTTACACTTAGGAGAGATTTTCGCGGCTGAAGAAAGCTGAGCAATGAGTATTTTGAATAAGGCTGGCAAAAAGGATTCCTGGACTTAAAAAGGCCGACAAAAAGGATTTTTGTGATTGGCGGAAGCCGGATAAGGAGATTTTAGAAGCTGAATAGGGCTGGACAATTTGTGCTTTGGGACTGAGAACAGATGCACGAAGGAGTTTTAAACTCTGGGGAGATCTTCTGGTCTGCAGAGAGCAGAATAGTGATATTTATTATATGGAGGAGATTCTTGGAGTCGGGAAAAACTGGACAAGGAAATTTTACACCTAGTGGGGATTTTTAGAGCTAGTGAAAGCTGAAGAAGGTGGTTCTTACACCAACGCGGGATTTTTGGGGCTGAAAAGAGCTGGGAAAGAGGATTTTACACTTAGGGAGGATTTTTGTGTCTAATACAAGCAGGACCACGAGATTTCATACTAAAAGGGAATGTTTGGGACTGAGGATAATCCACTTCTCAAGACCTCAAACAGAGTTCGAGAATAAATCGATGTTGTTGTGTCGACCTGTGTCTCACAAAGAGAGGACGTGAGACGCATGACGCCGATTCGACTGGGGCTTCACAGGGCGAAAGCGCATAAAAATCCTTTAGATACGTATTTTTTCTTTCGATTAATAGGCCTAAGTTTCTGAGATATCAAGGTTTGATTATTCACGTTTGATCGCTTAGCTCACCACTGTCGAGCGCGGACCACTCTTAAAAGCGCGAATACTCAAACCTAGATATCTCGGAAACTAAGGCCCATTGAATCAAAAGAAAAAGTACATATCAAATGGAATTTGATTTACTTTTACCATGTTAAGCTCCAGTCGATTCGGCGTCCCACATCTTGCGACCTATTCTTGTAAGTTAGACTAGTGATCAACAATTTTTAACACTAATTCTATTTAAACAGATTTCTGAGAAATTAAGAATAATGTCTCCCATGAATGTGACATCGGTTCAAAATAAAACAAAAATAATACAGTTGTGGGTCCAGATCATGCGAGACCCCGACAAGTCACATTTGTGGCAAGTCACGTTTGCGTGATGGATATAACATTCTAGAACTACTTTTTGGAATTAAGACAGGAATCGAAGTCGAAATAAAATATGTGGATGGTATTTATGTTTCTTCTGAGCTTCTAATGTTTTACTTGAAAGGAACAAATTTTCGTAGGGGCGCCGCTTTCTAAAAATTTTACTTTTGAACCATCTCATTATAATATTTATGTGCAAAGAAGATAAAACATAATTTAAAAAATTTTATTACAGTTGAATCCGTTATAAGTATCAACTACTCGATGTAAAGTTGAGATACAATAATCGTAAATCTCATTATTTATATCATATGGAAAGAAGGACAGCCAAATAAGATACGTCAAATCTGAAAACCTACAATTCATGTGAGCACATGTAATACTTACACCAATATTTAATTATTGACCTTGACTTTTATCTTTACAGAATTTACGAGGTTTGAATAACAAGTATCGCCTGGGTGAAATCACAATTAGAATATTATTATTATTATTATCGTCATTACTACTATGAGGGTTGAATACGAAAGAGCCCCTGTCGCTTGAGTAATCGCGTTGCATTCCCTTGTAGGCCTATGCGTCACCCCAAAACCCTGTCCATATGGAGAGGACCGCAGCCACACATTTGGCCGATATATCTGACTTACTGATGCAGTTATTGCACGTGAGTGCTAGACGCTTTCCCGCGATTGCGAGTCAATGACAAAGGATATGAATAGATGTCTCATCAACCTTGCGGCATAGGTGACAGAGAGCTCCATTTTGTATCTATGATAGCCGAGGTTTCCATGCTCTATAAATATTTCTGTTTGGTCCTTGACTTCGTTTCTACCAAGCTTGCGAATTTTCGCAACACGTTTAAAGTTTAAATTTACACCCATGAGTGTTTGGCTAATCTGTAGCCAGTGACCTTATTTCACTAGTTTTGCTAACCTATCCGAGATCTCATTTCCTTTAATGCCACTGTGTTCAGGGATCCAAAGTCGAGTCACTGGAGCATGACCATGGTCTCAGTTTGTAGGACTGTGGCGTAGCAACTTATCAGAATGTTGTAGCTCATTCCACTTCTACTGCAATGGGCACCGGCTCCTGCTTTTTTCTTGTTTTTGGAGCCATCTGTTAACCAGTCGGCCTACTCGTGATGTCGGTAGGAATACGTGAATTTGCCGAGATCCTTCCGGCGTTTTCCATGCTTATTCTCCAGACTGTCTTCGCAGCCATGGCCTTGATGGTAAGATGGAGGGGCTATAACTCTGTTAATGCCCCTAATGCCACCGTGGGTGTCGACTTCGAGGCACCAGTGGCGCATCTTCAAATCAGTTCTCTGATTCTTTCAGTCGAGATTTCACAGTTGATGATTCGACCCTGCCTCACCAGACCGCCGCTGCATAGGTTAGCCTGGGTTGCACGATCGCTGTACTGAAAAGACTGATTTCCGTTACAGCGGTCTTTAATAAGAAGCCCTTCTACCACCTTGTCCAGGTCAATTTCAGGGTTGCCGGTCAAAGACAAGGACGTGTCTGTTGGATCAGAGGAAGGTCGGGGGCAGATGTAACTGGTGGAGCAGCCAAATACGTCTGCCCCCGATAATGGTATAACCATTACCAAAATTAACTTGTCTCACAACAAAGGCGCTTTTGCGGTTCAGCAGAAGGTCAGGGCTCTGAGACACACAGGTATCTCACTAATCCAAGAACTTCGGTAAGTTAAGGATACCATACGGGGATTCGGGAAGGATGATTTTTGTTACAGGGAAGCCATGGCAGCCAAACCAAGGGCCTGTTTACTGGTGAAAAGAGTCAACGTTATTTCTCTTCTAGAACTGTGTCCGAGAGATCTGATAGTGATATCCACAGACCTCAGGGGAATCGAGGAACTAGTCATAAGATCGGCTTACTTCCGTATGACAGCGAAACAAACTCACCAGAGGAAGTACGTACACTATTAGATTACTGCAAGATAAGGGGTCATCCTCTTATTTCAGGGTGCGATGCTAACTCCCGCCATACATTATGGGGTAGCACGGACACTAGTTCGAAAGGGAATGATCTATTGGTATATTTAATAACTAGTGATTTAGATATTCTCAACACGGGGAATACTCCGACAATTCAAAACTCGGTCAGGTAAGAGGTCATCAACATCACCTTTTATACCGGTAGTTTCAGAGATGGAGTAAAGAAGTGGAAGTCTTGGACGAACCCACTCTCTCAGATGACTCACAGAGTTCACTCTGCACTGATTCCCGGTACTGTCTCCGGTTTTGAGCCTCAGCTTTTCCCAATGGCTCTCCTACAAAGCCAAAACGATTGCTGTGAGTTTTTTGCACTTGTTTTCCAGGTACTCGTTCCATGACAGTTTCTTATCCAGGATGAATCCTAGGTTTTAAGCTCGCTTAGTGATTTTCAGTTGTTACTCTCGCAGTTTCAGTGTACTCGTTGTCCCTCACTTGTACCATCTGGTGAATACAACCATGCCGTCCTACTCGGATTGACCGATAATTGGATCTTCTTGCACCAGGTATCACCTAACTCCAGTGCTAGCCGCATGACTCCAAAGAGCGCATTGAGATGCTGGCCGCGCACGGTGACCATTATGTCGTTCACGTAGCCTACAGGGTAGTAGCTTTACGCTCCAGTTGTCCTTCGATTAGGTTTACTGCTTCGCTCAAGACCGTTTCGGTCAAGTGACCAGCATTGTATGCATGTTGCTTCTTATATGGTGGCCTTCTTGACAAGACCTCGTTGCGGATGTATCTATCGTCGAGTCTTTTCAGCGTTCTCAGCAGGAAAGTTGTGAGGCTGATATGACGGAAATCATTGCATAAAGTATAACCGAGCCTGCTCGCTTTCGGAATGAAGACCACTCTTGTGCCTCTCGATGCCGTCGAGACATATTCCAGCGTCGGACTAGCTCTAGCAAGTCTCACCATCGGATCTTTTATGGACTTCCTAGCCCTGTGTAAGAAAACTGGATATATGCCATCCGGACCAAGAAACTTGCATGAGCTGAAAGAATTCAGGGCCCACCTGACCCTGGAAGGGGAACAATCTCGGGAGCTAGCCGCCGTTGCAGGCCCAGTTGAGCCACAGGTCCTACGCTCAGGAACCATTCCCTGACGCAAAAATCCACCCTAAGTGAGACATCCCATTTTCCAGCTTTTGCCAGCCCTAGAAATCTCCCTTTCCAGCATTCCTCAGCCCTAAATATTCCCTGCAGGTATGAATTCCCCTTGATCTACTCTTCCCAGCCCCGAAAATATTCTCCAAGTGTGAAACCCCTTGTCCATCTCCCTACAGTCCCGGAAATCCCACTTAAATGTAAAATCCCCATTCCCATCTTCACCCAGTCTCGAAAATCCTCTCCTTAGCATAAAATTCTTTTATTCTGTACTTCCTTGACCACCCTCTTTTTGTACTTCCTAGACCCAAAAATCTCTCTTGAATGAGCTTGAACTCGAACTTGAACTTGAATGAGCTCTTGCAAGCTTATCCCCGACTTGAAAATCCTTTTTGAGTATAAAAGCATGTTGTCTGTCTCTTCCGCGCCCCGAAAATCCTCCTTTAGTGTAAAGTCTCCTTATCCAGCTCTCCTGAGGCCCAAAAATTTCCTCTATTTGTAAAATCCCTTTGTCCTACTCTCCCCAGCCTCGAAGAACCCACATGAGTTAAAAATCCCCTTGTGCGCTCATGTTGACAATAAATAATAAAAATTATGATATTAATGCATCCATTGAAGAGATGCAACAGAGTAAGATAGACTCTCATAGTACCGATTATAAAATAATATTACTCGCTATTAGTACCGAATGTTAGGTCAATTGAAGGGAATTTATTTAATTATATATCAATGAAAGTGAATTTATTCGAATTTCAGGTCTATTGAAGTTTATTTATTTAAATTATGAACCAACAGAAGAGAACTAATTGGAACTGTAGGTGAACTGAATAATGTTGATCTCAATTATTTGTGAATTAAACTGAATTCAGTTGATTTGGTATGTCACTTGAAGTTAAATCTTTCAAATTTCAGATGAATTGAAGTAAATTCATCAGAACTATAGGTCAATTCAAGTAAATTGATTGTAACTATAAGTCAAAGGAAATATTTTTACTTAGATTTGTAGGTTGATCAATGCAAATTTCTTCATGTTATAGATCAATTGAAGTTTTTTCTTCAAATATCAAAAAGCAACCACTCGCTCGCCTCCACGAATAGATTCTGGGCTCGGTCCATTGAAGAACCGATTTTTTGTAGGATCATTATCCGGTGATATTTCAGTCACATTAGCAATGTAGCTATTGATGTATAGTTCAACTTTTTTATATATCAAAGTCAGATTTATTCTGGGAACCATACATACAGGCTGATCTGGGTCAGGATGAACTCGCCGAGCTGATTCTGTAAAAAGAAAGTATAAGTAGGAAATTAGTTTTTGTATTAATTATAGGTTCGTGAGACGGGGATCAAAACTAGTCCAAAATTAATAACGTAGTTTATGGACGGCCCCTCGAACTATAAATAACACTTGAAAAGAGAACGCAGGAAAATGTTTGAAACTTCATGATTGTTATTAATCATGACGCTCACTTTAATCGTAAAACCTTAAACCTGCTTTCGCGATCCATATTCGAAGCTGGTGCACACAATATTCGCGGACTGATTTAACTTTTCTTTCTCCTAGGAGGCATTCATAAATGATATAATACATTTTTGGCCCCATTTTGACCTCTCCACGCCCTATGTAAAAAGTCGTGACAAAATCGTGATGAAAATATTTTCAGCAAAATAACTGATTTTTCAATCAAAAAAGACGAATTTTTTCTAAGACATATGAATTTGCAACCCGACAAATTGAATTTCCAACAGAAAAGTTCATGTTTAACCTTGAAAAATGAAATTTTAACCAAGAAGAAATTAATATGTAACGAAAAAAAACTCATTTTTAAGTAGATAGTTAAACTTTCTAAGAAAGTAGTGGAATTCTCAACCCAAAAATAAAACAAATTTTCAACACGAAAATATGAATTTTAAATTCAAATCTGATTTTTAAACAAATAGTTCAATTCACCATGAAAAAATGAAAAATCTTAACCCGAAAAGATGAGTTTTCAACAAAATACATAAATTTCCAACTAGAAAGAACACAAACTTTTTACGAAAAAATACGCGTAGTTGAATTTTAAGTTGAAAATTAATTTTCAACCAAAAATAAAACAAATTTTCAACACAATTGTTAAATTGGCAACCAAAAAGATGAATCTTCAACCAAGAAAATTATTTCATTTTTCAAGATAGAGATAAGAGTGTGAAGTCTGAAATATGAAAGTGATTCTCAAACTTATTGAGTTATTATTGAACTGTGCGGTTGCTCGATCATCTTTCACAAAGTTCGCAAGCTTTGTTAAAATTTATCATCAGGATATGTACCATACGTTGTCTAAGTTCGTAACGTTACTTACACTGACCCTCCCCCCTCCCCTATGTTCCCAATCATAATTTTTGGCGCGACTCTCGCGAAAGCACGTTGAAGGCTTCTTGTTAACAGTGAACTACATGATTAATAACAATTATAAAATTTCAAACATTTTACTGTATTCTCTTTTTTAAGTGTCGTTTATAGCAAGTGCGTATCAGCAATCAAAGCCTTGGCCGAGATAAGTAGATATAACGTTGGATACAGAAAAAAGACTTACATGTATAAGTTTGTTCATAGTACGACAAAAGATTTCAGCTCAAGGATCTTTAAATTTTAAATTATTAGTTTAGTTTTAAATACTTGAGAAGATTTGAAGGCATCATAGGACATTGATTTTTCACGCACGCTGATTTTTCGACAATAATATACTTTATTAATTATACAAGATGATGGTATATTATAAATTCAATTTATAGTATATGCAAATGAATACCTATATGTATATTAAATTTCGATCAGATTCTTCTAAGGGTGTGCCAACATATTCTCACGAAGGAAGATTCTACTAGTTGTATTATGCATTTCAAATTACAGATATTATTATCGTTCAGTGACGTCTTTACTGGTTTTTCGAAAGATCTCGTTTTTAATTGACCCAAGTATTGAAATTGTTTTTAGAAGCTTCTTGTATTAGCATTAGGGTCTTATGAGTATGTAAATACATTCAGTTAATTGAATAAATTCTGAATTTGGCAAACGTTTTGGCCCTGGATAGAGGCCTTCTTCTGTACCAAATGACTGTTACTAGCTATGTGACACATTTCGAGCACCAGACGATATAAACCACTCTACAATTTCGGCCTTTGCACCAAATGCCGTAAACGATATTGCTATTATTCAATCTATTTAGTTTATCTTTCATAGGTCTCAAGACCGCTCTATCTAACATATTTTAAATCGGGCTCTTTTTGTATTTTTGAGCCTGATTTGAATCAAAATTCAAGCATCTACCGAACCACGTAGGTTTTCAATACCAATTACGATTTATTTGTTGACTATTATTTCTTTGAAATGTAACATCTCAAAAGTTTATTGCTCTGTTTCCCTATCGCTCTAGTGTGAAATTATTTCAAAATCGTTCGAATTAAAAACTTGCAGATGGCCTTCTACTTCGTCCTCCAACTTCTGCAAAGTGTCAATAAAGATTTTGTTTGTGGGATTACTCACTAACTCGCAGCCTTGCATACACTTGACCTTCTACAGCGCAACGATAAAAACACACAATGTGAGAGGGAGTTGTGGGAAGAAAGAAACTGCACGTCGAAAAAGTATACATAAGTCGATGCGTGCATTTTCAATCTCATAAGTTGTATACCAAAAAGTGTATATCAAAGTTTTAATTAATTCTTGATCTATTAAGTACACATTTGGCACTAAATAGGGCTCCCATCCGAGGCCGAAGCGTAAGCCAAATTCATAATTTATTAAATTTACTAAATGTATTTACATACTCATAAGACCTCAATGCCGATACAAAAAGCCTCTCAAAACAGATATTACTATATTTACGAATAGGATTTCGGTCACCTTTTTACCCGTGCCTAATTTTCAACAAAAAAGTACATTTTCTACCACAAAAAATTTAATTTCTACAAAGAGAAATGAATTTTGAACAAAAGAAAGACAAATTTTCATTCCAAAAAAATAAACTTCCCACAAAACAGTAAACTTCCAAACCCGAAATGATGAATTTTCAACCGAAGAATTGATTTTAGAAGCAAAGAAAATGAATTTTTCTAGAAGAATGTTGAATTTTCAGTCCGAAAGTTGAATTTCTAACAAAAAAGCTCATGCTCAACTGAGAAATATGAATCTCCACCTAAAAAGATGAATCTTCAATCCAAAAAGATGACTTTTCTACAAAACAGTTAATTTTAAGCCCAAAATGATGAATTCTCAACATAAATTGGATTTCTGATCAAGAAAGATCATTTTCAACCAAATAGTGGATCTTTGAAGCAAAAAGGACGAATTTTCGGAATGAATGTTGAATGTTTAACCAGAAAACTTGAATTTTTTATAAAAAAGTTCATTTCCAACCAAGAAAGATGAATTCTCTACCAGAAAAGATAAACTTGCAATTCAAAGAGACGAATTTTCCTGAAGAAATGATGAATCTTCAACGAAGGAGTTCATTTTCAACCAAGTTAGACGGATTCTTCAGCAAAGAATATTCATATTTTTAATTCTGAAGGACAAATTTCATATCCGAAAAGGAAAACCTTCAACGAAATAGATAAATTTTCGACCAAAATAATAAATTTTCAACCAAATAATAGGAAACTACTTACATAAAATGAGAGTATAACTAATGAATATTCTTCAAAATGTTGCCGCCCTTCGTCGCTACCTTTGTCCTTCCAAATTATATGTATTTCGTCACGCTGTTTCTTTGATGCAGTAGACGCAAAGATACTTCAGGTGTATGGCACTTACTCGTATGTGCAATTTAGATCAGAAAAACAGAAGTAGATACACGTACATAGTAAACCATTTATTATTAGGAGTTTGGAATAATTTCACAATTAGAGTGAATCACTGAACGCCTGCGTGGAAATGGTACAATTGGTGAACTATGGCTCAAGATCGTTCAGCATTAGATAAGCATGGAATAAGCGTGGTTTGAGGTTGAGTCAATCTTCTCTCACGGTCAGTCCATGGTCGTCCCATGGTGATGAACAATCATGGCTTGAGGCCCCACTGCCAGTGTTCGCCCACTGAGGAGTCGAAAAATGGTGAGATTTTCATGCTCAGTCCAACCCCAAAAACCTTTCCTAAGTTCAAAATCCTCTTTTCCTGCTCATCCTGGACGCAGAACTCCCCCTCGAGTGTACGAGTAAAATCCTTTCGCGTAGCTCATCCCAGCCCGAAAAATCATCTCTTAATGTAAAATCCCCCATTTCCCAGCTCTTCTCAGCCCCAAAAATCCTCTTTTCCGGCTTTTCTCAGCCCTACAATCATCAGCCACGGACTAAGTCAAGTGCCTGATGAGTTAAAGATATTAAAAATTTAATTACTAATTACGAAGCTTGA
>JAUMHM010064352.1:0-14370 GCA_032362435.1 Melikaiella ostensackeni
ATTATGTGGAAAAATAAATTGCCACTTTTCCAAAATTTTCGTTTTTCTTTTGTAGGCTAAGTATTTATTGAATGACCTTCGTAGGTAATCTTCTTATGAAGCGTTGTTTCACCTTATTTGAGATACTCCTATTCATCAGTGTGTTAGGCGGTCAGATTTGGACACTTAATGTTTTCACAAATAAGGAGTCCTTAGGGCATCTCTTGTAAATGTCTCTCCATTTGGCTCTCATTTGTGATGGGATTCGAATGCGCGACATCTAAAATATGAAAAAAATATTTCAATTTCAAAAGTGATTGTTTATAAAAACTTGTCTTATATCTTAAGGTAATGCATTAATTTATTATACAAACCATGTCAGCTGCGTCGCAACTTTTGTCTTCTTGTCCAGAGAGACACTTTGCCGGCAGTTCTATAATTAATAATATCAATATTAATATGATAGTCGGTTCATCATGTTTATTAGGGCGTTTCGAAAAAATAATGTTTAATATTCACAGTTTGGATAGGACTGCAAAATTTATTTTGAGAGTCAAAAACACTTTCTGAAATTTCATGAACGAGAAAAATGTTGATTGACTTTGAACAATATTTTAATGGAATCATCACTATTTGGGTATCTAGATCGTTCCTTCGTGAACTACGAATGACGAAACTTTTTTTCGATACGCCCTAATCCCTAATGTTTATACATACCCCAGCGCTCATCTTCGTTTCCTTGTAGATGGGATTCATCTACATATTGATGATCCAAGTGTCTAGTTTTAGGGGCCTCGGAGATGGTTTTAACTAAAATTATTGTAAAATAATAAATTGTATGAATGTATAATGTACTCAATTAAAAATTCATAAAGATACGTGGACAGATTTTCGGATATCTTACCAGAATTCAAATTTATTGCCCGTTCTCGTGGGAAAGTGCTTTCCTCTTCTTCCGATCTGTTAGATCTTTCCTTCCTACCCTTGTGTATTCTTTCTCTTAAGGAAAAAAATCGTAATCGGTTCTGTCGCGAAAACTGGGGGACGCATTAAGAAGCTGTAATGATTCTTCACTTTCAAAAAACAAAAGAAAAGTATAAACATTGTATCTCTTGATGTGATAATTTATATCTATATCTGTTAAGGCACTCGATGACTATTATGATTATTATCCCTTTGTCCACCCATTCCGGAGTCTTCCATTCAGGAGTATGGGGTCTTATTTTAGAGTCAGGAGTCATTAGCCCGTGTTGCAAATTTTTTTTTTCAGGAGTCATGCATGACTGCTGCGAAGAACCTATGGATATGATTTCTTCCTCGTCGGAAAGGCTGTACGAATCCAAAATCATCCTCATTCTGGTGCGTAGATCTTTTGAGATATCTGAAAAATATCATTTGAAATTACAATTCAAAGGAGTTGCTCATACTTTTCTACAGTTAAGGTACAGCGTTTTCTAAATTATTAATTCTTGCAGTTTGGTCCTGCATCTTCGACTCTAAAATGCGTATTTTATGCTCCAATTCGTTCACTGTCGTTACGTTGCAGCTTATCTTCTTCTCGTCCGGCAGTTCTGAGAGTATTATTCTACTTGCGTCTTTCTGCAGAGCCTACCATACAGCAAACATGTTCATTAATATTGGTATTTGTATTAGTATATATAGATTTACAGGAAGAAAAATAAATTCTCAAAAATAAAACTTTACAGTATCACAAAACTGTCATACAAGTTTCCAATTTTTGGCTTCCTTCTCTAATTTTCTCCTCTTCCCTCGTCCCTTGTCTTCACTAATTCTTTCGATGATGTGCTTTTTTAGTCCACAATCTTTCGATTCAATGGATTCATGATCGCCCTTCTTGCTCGATCTCGCAAGTTTCCTTGAATGATCGCGTTCCTTTTTCTCGGCATCTTTATCGTCATGGTAAACGACAGGGTTTGCTGTACGCGTCGTTTTCTTTTGCTCTACAATATCTTCTTTACTTATTACAAATGAAATATATGTATTTATAACGTATTGTATTTAGTTCAAACGGTCTTCAATTGTAGACCTCTCCGCTATCAGTTCATAAATAAAAAAATTCAGAATATAGAGAAATTAGCTGTGAATTCGATCACGAGTGTGTTCACTTTGTTTTTATTGCTAATTGTATGGTGCTCATTTCATGGGCACTTTGCTTTCTGGTAGCAAATGCATTTGCTTCCTCAAAGAAGAAGCATTATGATATTACCAAACATTACTATAGCTAGAAACAATTCGAAATAAATATTCATCATCATTGTTGTTCTTTCTTGCCATTCTCAAAAAAAAAAATTATTTTTATAAATTTAAAATATTTTAAACATTTTTAAATACAAGCTTACGAATAATATACAAATTTACGAATAGTCCTACTGAAATGCCTAATAGAATTAAACTCATTAGCAAAAAATCTTTAAGATCCTTCTTTTGCTTCTTTTGCTTTTTTGGTCAAAATTTTTTAATCTTTAGTTTGGTAGATAAAGCTCGATAAAGGAATGGTATCATTGGCGATACCATACTTTCTTCGATATTTTTAGGAATGTTTGCTGCCATTTACACCAAAAAATAAGCCCTTAATAGATATCAAAATAAATATTAATTAAAAAGTTTGATTTTTAAGCTTTTTAAATATTTATATATGCTATATATTTTTTATGCTATATATATATATATACATATATATTTTATATATTTTTATTTATATTTATTTATATTTATTTATATTTATTTATACATATTTATATATATATTTTTTTTTCCCACAAAAAATGTGTGTGTACGTTGAATCAAATTAATTAAAAAATTTTCGAAATTGTTACCATTACAAAACTTCCTCTATGAGGAAGCAAAATTGAAATAAAATATTTATTTTATGAGGTTTTGCGTACCATAGTTGAGCTAAAATATATTAATTGTTGAAAATAAAGGAGGAATTGTAATTAATTCGAGAGTATATAACATTTCTTTTTGCTAAATGTGGAGCTATTCTCTCAAATATTTTCTTTATAACATATTCAGTGGTGAAGTTATAAATATACCTGGCGAAAGTTTCGGATAGAAAAGATCTTAATTCACCTTAATTCATTTTATTCCTATATCTGTACCCGAAGCAATCAGTTTCATTCCAATCTAATCCGATAATAAAACAAGGATTCCTATCCGACCGAATCCGAGCTAATCAAAGGTCGAAACCAAGGTTCCAATCCGACTGAATCCGATCTAATCGGAGGTCGACACAAGTTTTCCTATCCAAAGTCGAAACAAGGATTCCTATCCGACTGAATCCGATCTAATCCGAGATCGAAACCAAGATTCCAATCCGACTGAATCCGATTTCATCCTTAGTCGAGAGAAGGATCACCATACGAATGATTCTGATATCATCAGAGGTCTAAACCAGGATTCCAATCCGAGTGAAGCCGATCTCATCCGAGGTCGATAGCAAGACTACAATTTGACTGAATCCGATATAATCCAAGGTCAAAATGAGGATTCCCACTGGACAGAATCCGATGTAATCCGAGGTCGAAACAAGGATTCCCATCCGACTGCATCTGATCGGATGGGGGTTCGGATTGGCGGCATGGATTGAATAATGAATTCATATTGGTTTCAGATTCATTCGGATGGTGGTCACGATTTCACAAGGTTTGAATGGTGGGCTTGAATTCATTCGGATCGAGGGCATGGATTTAAAAGAATTGAAAAGTGGATTCGAATTAGTTTTGAATTCATTCGGACTGGGGACACAGATTGTAGAGGACTGAAAAATGCTTCCGGATGAACTTCGGATTCATTCCGGTAGGTGGCACGAATTCATAAATATTGAAAAATAGTTCGGATTGATTCAGATTTAAGTTTGTGGTGTCGCACGGATTGAAAGTTACTTTCGGATTTATTCGGATTGGGGGTACGAATTGAAAAGAATTGAATAAAAATTTTTAATTGCCTTCGGATTAATTCAGGTAGGAAGTACGGAATCAAAAGCATTGAAAGATGTGTTCGGATTCATTTGGATTGTGGTCACGGATTGAATAATGGTTCCGGATTGGATTCGGATTCATTTGAATAGGGGATACGAATTCAAAAGGTGTGAAAGGTGGATTTGGAGTCACTAGGAGGTGCTTGCAAACTTACATAAGTGCCCGCGAAATTCAAATCAATGAAAGTACAGTTTTTTTAAAGAAAATTATGAAAAATAAGTAGAACAAATTATGAAACATGGACTGTAGCTTAATGAAAAGTTGAACCGTGAGGTCAGAAAGCATTATTAAAATGTAAAAGAAGGATTTGTTAGAGAGGTAAGTTTCAAACGACAGTGAAAAATCTACCTTACCTACTGTTGGTCAAAACTCACCTTCCTACTAAATTTTTTGGATCCTCTTTAATAATGCTTTCCCACTTTGCATTTCATCTATTTATTGATCTACAGTTGGGGAGATTAGGAAACGAAGAACTAGCACTGGGGTAGTCGAAATTAAAAATGCTGATGGTGAAATGGTATAGGATTTGGACAAAGTAAAAGACTGTATGAGAGATTTTTTCAAAAAATTGTATGGAGGTCAAGTTGTCGAGCATAACAATCGTGGCACTCAAGATAATACGTGAGACAATCCCCTTGGAGGCAGCGGAAGAAGAATCGATATTGACGACATTATATCCTTAATTAAGAAGCTAAGGAATGATAAGGCTGCTGGTGTACTGTAAAAACTAGGCAACTCTTTTTTCATGGTATTATTTATTGCGTGTCCTGTTTTTGAATAAGATAACTTTATTCTGCTATTTTTGATGTCAAACAAATGCCGCTGGGATCCCACCAATGGTCTCATTTTAGTAGCACTCGGGACTGTTTTGTTCTAAGTCTTGCTTTAATACCTGCAATTGGCCCTGAAATAATTCCTTTTTTTTACGTTGTGTGGATAGTATCAGCGCTGAAATGTTTAAGAGAGAATGTCATGGGAATAATTAAGGAAAAGATCTGGGCAGTCCAACGTGGATTTATGCCAGGGAGATCATGTGACGATCAGATATTTAGATTGAGACAGATCATAGAAAAAAAGTTTGAGAGTAAACAAAAAAGTTTTCTGTGCATTTGTTGATCTGGAAAAAGCTTGAGATAAGGTGAATAGATCAAAATTTTGGGAAGTACAGAAAGGGTAAAGAGTGGATGGTTGGCTTCTATAAGCAATAAAAATAACATATAATGGTAGTAAAGCGAGTGTAAGAATAAATAGTCAACTGAGCAATTGGTTTGATATTAAGCAGGGCGTTAGGCAAGACTGCTTTATGTCCTCCTAGATGTTCAATATATACACGGATAGATGTCTGAGAATGGCTTTCTCAGACGAAGAAAGTGTTGATCTCGGGACAGTGAAAGTGTGGGGACTGGCGTTTGCAGATGATAAGATTGTCATGGCAGGGTCAATCGACAATATGCAGAGAATGATGAGCAGAATGGATACCAGCATGAAGAGTATGAGTCTTAAGATTAACGTGAACAAAACGAAGATTATCGTGTTTGAAAGAAGGGGTGAGAAAACAGTATCCAACATTGCCTCAAACGAGGAAAGGATAGAACAAGTTGATAAGTTTCTATATCTTGGAAGTTTTTTACTGCTGACGGAAAGCTAGATGCAGAGATATCTAGACGTATAAACAAGGGTAGAAAGATTATCGGCAGTGTACGAGCTATTACTGGAAGTAAAAATGTGACGAATAAAGCTAAAATTGTAATACATTATTCTGTGCTTGCACACACTGTGCTATTTGGTAGCGAGACTTGGACGTATAAAAAAAAGGATAGGAGTAATTAACGCGATTGGTATGCAGTTCAAGCAGAATATGTGTGGTAAAACGCTAATGAACAAAGTCAGTAATGAGTGGGTCCTCAAACGATGTAATGCAGAAGAAACATTGTTTGACAAAAGTGAAAGAAATTTGCTGAGATGGTTTGGTCATGTTGAGAGAATAAATAAAGAATGTTTAACGAATCAAGTGTATTTAGGTAAAGTGAGCGATAGCATACCTGGAGATTGACCGAAGGAAGAATGCATAGTTGGAATGTGTGAAGAAGACTCTGAAGCAGAGGGATGTCAGAAGTCGTCGTAACACAAGACGTGCATGAAATGATGTATGAATGTAACAGAAGCAAAAGATGTATGTATTCATATTCATGAATTTTTTCAAACTTTTCCCATTGCCTTTTGTATAAGAAATAATGCTCTAAACTTGACTCTTCTTAAATGTGCCGGAAATTCCTTACCTTTGAAAAAAAATTTTAGTCTGCAAAGCACAAAAAATTGTTTACATTAACGTCTTCAAGCTCATTTACGTAGAACACTTTCAGCTTGCGAATGACTATTTACTTATTACCCTAGCATTTTTTTTTGGCTGAGTTGCTAAGTTTCAAAGGCAGATGTCTACAATTTTCTCGCTGATAGTAGGTCAAGTGAGTGGTAGCGTACCCAGAGATTGACGGAAGAAAGAATAAGTAGTAGGAATGTGTGATTGAGACTCTGAAGCGAATAGATACAAGGAGTCGTAGAAACACAAGAGCGTGCATGAAACGATGTATGGATGTAACGGAAGCAAAAGATGCATGGAGGACAATTGTTTATAAGAAGAAGAGTGACGCCTGAAATGAAAGATTTTGGATACTAATTGGCCCACGTGAAGGGATTTTCTTAGTGGATTAGTATAATGGCTTTGTGAAACTCTTTCCCTGGGTTGATTGCTAGATGGATTGATCAGCGACCCGTGTCGGAGCGGTGTTGTCGGACGAGTGTGTCGTTTGAATGAAAAACTCTCGACTTCTAGATTGATATAAAACCTACACCCTCTCCTACACATTCCATGCTTACCCTTACCATATAAATTTATTGATCCCCGGTAGTTTAATGAGGCTAGAACCGGAAGAGTTACGCTTACTCCAAAAGGGATTTGGCTTAATGTTATGATAAAAAAAGAACAATCCACGTTTAATATTTTGTTTCGTTCATTTTTTATAATTTTCTTCAAGAAATTTTACTTTGCTTAATTCAAGTTTTAATTTCGCGGGCACTTATGTAATTTCGTAAGCGCCTCCTAGTGAGCGGTGAACTCTCGCAAAATGAAGACAACCCAATTTTCATCACATCAGTTTTTTCCCTCAGTTGCTCATGAAGGAGAGCATACAATTCTTGCTTTCGTATTCGCGAACGTATGAAACATGAAGTCATTTGAAAAAACAATAGAAAAATGGCCCAATACTGTCAACCATTGGTTTTTAAACTGGCTTAAGATTGGCCACCAGTCTTCGGTCAATATTGGCTTTCGCCTGGGACGATAACGCCAATGCCACGAATTGGCAGCCAGTTGTGATCCATGACTACTATATAATTACCAAAACTAACCAGTGATCTCGAAAGCGTGGGTAACTTGGTTGCCCAAGCATAGGCCATGATTAGGACTAACATTTCAGCGACATAAATAATAATTTTGTATATAGTCATATTTTTTCCCAATCTTGGCCTTTGTTTGGCCCCTATCTGGTTGTATCATTTGTCAATCAAAGAGAGCCAAGTCACCCATGTTTTCGAGATCATTGGGTAGTGCTGGCTACTAGTCATGGGCCATGAATGGCTGCCAACTCTTGGCATTTGCGTCATCATCCCAAGCTTCGGCCAATGATGGCCCAAGATTGGCGGCTACTCTCGCGCCAGCATTGGTATCATTGGGTACCAAGCTTGGGCCAGGCATGCCCAAATTCTAAATTTTCCACTGGGTCCTGTTTAGAAATTGAACTTTTAACTTATTACTATCTTGACTTCTCCTGAAAATTGTGATGGTGTAAAATTCGATATTAATATATTGCACATTTTTGTTTCCTCATTGAGGAAACTTTGTAGCGAAGAAAAAAAATCACATTTCTTCATATATCTTAACATCAAGTTACCCACGTTCTCCAGATCATTGGGCATTTTTGGCTTCCTGCCATGGACCATTAATGACTACCAAATCTTGATAACGTGTTGAACGAATTGGAGAGAACCACTTACTTAAATATAAATAAATAAAAATTAGGAATACCTCTGAAAACTCTTTTAACGCATTCGAGCCGTAGGCTACATCAATAGGTATTGACAAAGTAACAATTACATTTCTGACAACGTTCAAAACAAAGAGTTTTAGCGTTAATAACCCGTACAGTACGGGATATTATTTCTGGATATTGCATTGCATGTTCCACGATGCCCTATGGATATTCTGGAGATATCTGCTGGATATTTGCGGGATATCCCTACTAGGCGGAAGTATTTATGTACCTGGGATGTTTTCTTGTACGTTTCTGGGATATTCAAATCTCCAATGTAAGATATTGTAATCTTTTTGATATCGTGCATAAAAATAAAATATACTTATAAATTAGAAGGCGAAAATTAAAAAAGTCTGTGGCGTAATAACGAATGAGCATGCGCATACGCCGGAAAAGTGAACTTTCTCGGCCTAGGCCGGTAAAGTACTTCCCTATCAAGAAAGACCACTTACTCCTTGTCTACATTATACACGAGAAAGCGAAGAAACCATACTCGTATTACATATAATTTTTTTTTACTTTACATTCAGAAGTGAACCGAGCATGGATTTATTGCATAAAAAATTCTAAAATAATCAAATACACGGTGTGTTAAGGTAATTTGTTCGAAATGTAATTTTCAATACAGTAGCAATCCATTTCCTGAATATCAGTTGTAGCGATTTTAATGAAACTTTGTGAAATTTTAGCGTTGGGTGCAGACCAAACTAGACAATTTCTGTGAATTTTTTGCCGCTGAATCCGACTCCACGGTCATAAGTGCAAAAGTAACTCGCGTTAAATTAATAATATGTTTTTAATTATGAAAAATGTCGAAAAAGATGTTTTTGAGGTTAAAAAGAAAACAAGACCTGATGGTGGAATTCCGACCACAGATTTGGATTCAGTGGCTTGAAATTCATAGGAATTGACTATAGAGTCTGTCGGAACTCCTACTTTTTTCTGTGGGGCTGTGTAATTGTGGAATTATTAAAAAAAATTATTTTGAGGTTATCATTGATTGAAGAACTCACAACACGTTCATTTTGCAACGTTAAGAAAAAACGATTACACAAATTAAAATTGTTTAAACAATCGAAAATTAGTTACTCCATGACTGGGTATTCTTAAATTACCGAATTATGATAATTTATGAAACAAAAACTTTCGAAAAGCGTCAATAAACCGCAAATAATATCTCTGACAACTTCTGAACAATATACTCAAACACGGAATTATTTGTTACATAATATTGCGTTTAAATATTATACTGACAAAAAGCTGACTTTTCCATGTAAAGTCAATGGTAAACTTCATGGTCTTTGCGTCACCCCTAAATATTAACCGATTTGGCTCAAATTTGGAGAAGATCATTGTTTTGGACATTGGAATAAAACTGGGGATGAGAGCAGAGAAATTCTAAAAAAAATTCGTAGAAACAATAAATTGTCATAAAGATCATTTATAGAGGGTGTTTTCTTTTATCTTGAGACATTGAAATATCTCAAAAAATACGCAAGCAACGAAAAAAATGTCCGTAAGATAAAAACTTTTTATTTTCGAGGTGGAAAAGCGGCTCCGCAAGAATTTACCCCGTACCCCACCGCCTGGAGGCGGCAAGGGGGGTTACTTCAAAATTTCAAACGGGAACCTATATTTTTTATTGCAGTTTCAAATTCTCCATTAAAAAATACATAAGTTTTATTCCAAAGCTTTTTTTTGATTCGCGCACCCGAGGGTTGTTCACCGGTGGAATGTACAGGAATTTTATCGTAGGTCTCCGCTGGACACACTGATTGTTAAAGAATAGGATTTATAAGCTGATACCCTCTGTTATAGGACACTAAGCAGTTGAATTTTAAACTTATAAATGATAAATTTCCAATCCGAAATAGAATAGTTGAATTCTCAGATACGAAAATTAGCTTTTTAACGAGAAAAACAGCGATTTTTCAACAACATGAGTAAATTTACAACCAAAAAGACGAACTATCTACAAAACTTTTCAATTTTCAACCCGAAAATGATTTTTCGAAAAAAAAAATTTTCTACCAAACAGTTAAATTTTCAAATGAGTAGTTTAATTTTAAATAAGAAATACGAATTTGCCATCAAATTGTTGAATCTTCAAACCAAAAAGACGAATTTTCTATTACCAAATATCTCCCTTTTCTACTATAATGACGAATCTTGAACAAACAAAAAATTCTTACAAAGCAGTTTAATTTAAACTAAATAGTTGTTTTTTCAACCAAAAAATATGAATTCTCAACCAAACATTGTTTGTTTCAACCATATAGTTGAATTTTCAACTGAAATAACAAATCTTCAGCGAAAAATTTTTGTTAAAAAGTAGTTACTATTAAATTTAAACGAAGTAGTTGATTTTTCAACCAAAAAAAGATGAATTCTCAACGAAACATGTAACAGTTGGTATTTCAATCAAACAAGATTCGAATTTAACATGAAAAATAGTTGAATTCAACAGAAAAAGACGACTTTTCAACAAAATACATGAATTTTCAACTAGAGAAAGTGAATTTCCAATGAAAAATATCAATTTTCCGCCAAAAATGGGATAGATACATTTTCAGTGAAGAAAATTCTCGAACAATAAAAAAAAACGAATATTCAACACAATAGTTCAATTTTAAACCAAAGAGATGAATCTTCAACCAAATAGTTAAATTTTCAACTAAAATGACAAATCTCCAGCGAAGAAGCTTTTTTACAGAGTAGTTAATATTTCACTTAACCAAAGTAGTTTGTTTTTCAACCCAAAAAGATGAATTCTCAACGAAACACGTAACAGTTGGTATTTTAATCAAACAAACTTTGAATTTGACACAAAAAATAATTGAATTGAACCAAAAAAGACTAATTTTCAACAAAATAGATGAATTTTCAACAATAGGAAAGGTGAATTTTCAATTCAAAATATCAATTGTCTGCCAAACATACGACAGGTACATTTTCAGTGAAGAAAATTCTCGAACAACAAAAAAAAACAATTTTCAACAAAAGAGTTCAATTTTCCATTAAAAAAAAAGAATTTCTAACCAAAAATGAAACGCATTTTCAACACAATAGTAGAGATGAATCTTCAACCAAATAGTTAAATTTTCAACTAAAATAACCAATCTATAGCGAAAAAGCTTTTTTACAAAGTAGTTAATATTTTATTTGAACGAAGTAGTTGGTATTTCAACCCAAAAAGATGAATTCTCAACGAAACATGTATAGTAACAGTTGGTATTTCAATCAAACAGGATTTGAATTTGACACAAAAAATAGTTGAATTGAACCAAGAAAGACGAATTTTCAACAAAATAGATGAATTTTCAACACAATAGTTAAATTTTAAACCAAACAGAATAATTTTCAACCAAATAGTTAAATTTTCAACCAAAATGACAAATCTTCAGCGAAAAAGCTTTTTCACAAAGTAGTTAATATTTCATTTGAACGAAGTAGTTGATTTTTCAACCCAAAAAGATGAATACTCAACAAAACATGTAACGGTTGGTGTTTTAATCAAACAAGATTTGAATTTGACATGAAAAATAGTTTAACTGAACCAAGAAAGACGAATTTCCAACAAAATAGATGAATCTTCATTAAAAAATATCAATAATCTGCTAAAAATGGGATGGGTACATTTTCAGTGAAAAAAATTCTCGAACAACAAAAAAGAAAAAATTTTCAACAAAAGAGTTAAATTTTCCATTAAAAAAAAAAATTTCAACCAAAAATGAAACGAATATTCAACACAATAGTTTAATTTCAAACCAAAGAGATACACCTTCAACCAAATAGTTGAATTTTCAACTAAAATGACAAATCTTCAGCGAAAAAGCTATTTTACAAAGTGGTTAATATTTCATTTAAGCGAAGTAGTTGATTTTTCAACCCAAAAAGATGAATTCTCAACGAAACATGTAACAGTTGGTATTTCAATCAAACAAGATTTGAATTTGACATAAAAAATAGTTGAATTGAACCAAGAAAGACAGATTTTCAACAAAACAGATGAATTTTCAACTATAGCAAAGGTGAATTTCCAATTAAAAATATAAATTATCTGCCAAAATTGGGACAGGTACATTTTCAGTGGAGAAAATTTTCGAACAACAAAAAAAACGAATTTTCAACAAAAGAGTTAAATTTTCCATTAAAAAAAAATTTCAACCAAAAATGAAACGAATTTTCAACACAATAGTTAAATTTCAAACCAGAGAGATGAATCTTCAAACAAATGGTCAAATTTTGAACTAAAATGACAAATCTTTAGCGAAAAAGCTTTTTCACAAAGTAGTTAATATTTCACTTAATCGAAGTAGTTTGTTTTTCAACCCAAAAAGATGAATTCTCAACGAAACATGTAACAGTTGGTATTTCAATCAAACAGGATTGAATTTAACACAAAAAATAGTTGAATTGAACCAAGAAAGACGAATTTTCAACAAAATAGATGAATTTTCAATTAAAAATATCATTTATATGCCAACAATTGGACAGGTACATCTTCAGTAAAGAAAATTCTGGAACAACAAAAAAACCAGTTTTTAACAAAAAAGTTGAATTTTTCATAGAAAAAAAAATTCAACCAAAAATGAAACGAATTTTCAACACAATAGTTAAATTTTAAACCAAAGAGATGAATCTTCAACCAAATAGTTAAATTTTCAAATATAATGACAAATCTTTAGCGAAAAGCTTTTTTCGGAAGTAGTTAATATTTCGTTTAAACGTAGTAGTTGATTTTTCAACCAAAAAAGATGAATTCTCAACGAAACATGTAACAGTTGGTATTTTAATCAAATAAGATTTGAATTTGACGTAAAAAATAGTTGAATTGAACCAAGAAAGATGAATTTTCAAAAATATACATGAATTTTCGAACAAATATAGTAGATTAATTTTCAAATCACAATGTACGGAAAAGGCCTTTCATCCATAAAGCATAAAAGTCTTACCTTGATTTTGCGGGAAACAGTAAATTTTGAAGTCGATGCAGGTGGACCGTTGCTCATGATGACACTCACAGTAAAACTCACAGGAAGAAAAAAAGTTTTTGCACTGAACACACGTATTTCCAGGAGGTTATCTATAAAACTATCCGACGCGGTGCTTTGAAAGTTTTGAAACGAATGAATTTGGCTCAGTCACAGTGGTCACTAACAGTTATTAACAGTCATTGACTACTGATGGACCTTTGTCACTAACAACATCCGCAAGGAAACGTCCCTCCCCGAAGATTTTCAGGTACCAATATACCTAGTTTCCTTGTTGACGGGATACTGGTGGGGGCGGAGGAAAGAGATAGATTGGCACAAATTTTTGAGGTTAAAAGTGACTTGCAAACAATTTTTTAAAACAATTCAGACCCTACTGCTTGCACGCAAAAATGACAAATATCGTGCAATTCTACGCAGACAATCGCTAAAAGAAACGTGTGCTAGCTTTTTCATACTCCACCTCCCCCCAATTTGTTATCACCAAATCATATACAATCACTGTTTCACTACCATAGCAACTTCAGCTGGAAAGCAACTATGGTACACTACCAATGTAAAGAAACAATCGAAATTCAAAAGTTACTGCTACCCCATGTCCATAATTTATTTATAACTTTCGCAAGAATCGTAAACACGATTTTTTGGGATGATAGACTCGAAATATCTGCCACAAATGTCAATCACTTCATCATCTGAATTAGAACTGAAGATAATATGGTCGTATATTTTTGCAAAAAAAAATGAAAAAATTTATTATATTTTGAAATTTTTCCAACGGTAGTTGGTTGCGAAATGGTTAAATTTTGTTTTGGATTTTGAAAGAGTGTGAAGAACTGGATAAACTGAAAGAAGAAAAACGCTAATATCGCACATCTGTAAAATGCCGAGGTTTTTAAAGTAAAATTTGCAAAAAACTTATTTTCCCTTCACATTTTTTTAAATATTCGTAAAAAATGTCGCTATGTTAATTTAGGGAAATACGTGTCTTATTATTTTCCACGTACAAAAACATATTACATTGGCAAGCCAATCCTGAACATGTGACCCACCGACCTTCATAATTTGAAATGGAATCGGTATACTTAGCAAATTTTGAAAAGTTGTTATTTGCAGTTGATTACGTTGAATGAATGAAGTTATAATATCTACAAGTACCAGTGCATGGTGCCAGTCCCTAGTAATTTTTTCTCGATTCCGTTATAAAAGCAGCTATTACTCCAACACAACCTTAGCCAAGAATTTCAACCAAAGGATCTTTCTTCTTCGATGCAGGAGAGAACGCATTCCCCCTAAACATCTACA
>JAUMHM010064372.1:0-14370 GCA_032362435.1 Melikaiella ostensackeni
GCAGTCGATGGGGAGTACTTTGAAGGGGACAATATTGATTATGATGAATAAACTTGTATTTTTTATTTTAAAAATAATGTCCCAAAACTTCTTGATCAAGGTGGTATTAGTCTTAAATGCACGTTCTTAATATAATTCACAAATATCAGTTATATTTCTATATATTGCCGACAGAAAAAACTAAATATTTCTTTACACCGTTTTTTTTCTTATGCACCAAGCATTGTATAGTAAAACAATTTAATAACTGTGGTGAGTAGAGTGTGCTCATAAAAAAGATCGGCTTATTTTGAGCCAAATATTCGGCTTTTTCTGAGTCGCAGCAAAATCTAGCCAGAGAGGTTTTAAATTGAAAGTTTGCAAAAAAGTCTCAAATTAAGTCTGATTATTGCTCTGAATTGTGACTGATTTCTGTCCTAATTTGAGACCTACATTCAAAACAATAGACAAACAGTCAATATCAGTTGTGAGCTAATGTCGTAATACAAAGCCTTGTGCATATTTATTTTAAGATAAAAACTTGAAAAGTAAAATCTTATCACCTGCTAAGCTAGTGAAAAGTGACAATTATTCCCTTCAAATTTGACGCTTAGGTTACACCTTACTTGAAACGTCAAAATATGATTATGAACTGTCACAACAAGAACAATTCACAATTTACATCACAGTCTGAATTTGAAACTTTTCAGAAAATTTTGAATTCAAAATGAGACCTTTAAAACAAGAAACGCAGCAAAAATAAGTACAGTTTTTTTCTGTGTACAGTAGAACAAATGTCTAAAGAAATGTCTGACCGAAACATATGTACTTTTTCTACTTGGCTCAGTAGTACACGTATTCGTTAGGAAGGTTTTCTGGAAATAAATCTCGTATTAAGTGTATGTTTTCTGGCGTTTTTTTTTTTTTTTGATATGTTACTTATGTTAATCTGAGGTCATAAGAGTAGATAATTATTTTGTTTGCGTGTAATTTGATGTACTTTACGTTTTCGTTTCATTCGAGTTCAATAAATTACACTGGTGTAATATGATAGAAGCACTTACATGATTTCAATGCACTTTTAAAGCAAAAAAAAACATTGAAAAAATGTGGAAAAATAAGGTTTCATGAAAAGGTTACACTCAGCCACAAGTGGGGGTCCTTTCCTCTGATTGGATGAACAAATAATGTATACAAAGAAATTTTTCAAATAATGTTATAGTGAATCGACTCTCCCCCGGGATCGCGGGACCTTGTAGCTGGTGGGAGGGCTTAAAGGTCTCATCGGACCGTAGTCTGGAATAGGTGAACCAGAAGGGTGCACCGCGAGGTGTAGCTGCTCTGGAGAACTGACGGACTCTAGTTTGTGGGACATAAACTGAGGAGCGATCCTTCAAGGGGGTAAATAGCAAAGCCCCCTGGAATATCGAGGGCGCGAGTCCTTATCCTCCCAAGCCACGATGTGACCGCCGTGTCAAGGGCTGAATTGCAGCAGGGTTAACTAATCCTTGAACACCACGGCGTGCCCCGCTCAGTCGAGGCGGAGAGGCCGGGGTCACAAAGGAGGTGTTTCAACGGAGACTTTGGGACACCAGGTCGAATCGCATAGTATTTAGACCCGCCCTCTGCAAGCGGGGCTCTGCAGGGGGTATTCCTTATTTGCCTAGCTACTCATGGGATCAGAATGAATAAAACTCAAAAATAATAAAATAAAACCAGTGAGGAGCCCGTCCCGGGTCTCCCTCTAACCCACCGCCAAAGGTGGACGTCACCTTAGGGGGCAGTCAATCAAGAGCGGTGCGAACTTCTGACAGCGAAGGCGACAATTTTGTTGACATGGCCAAAGAGTAGTTCTCGGGATTCTCCGTGAGAAGAGAGCGACGTAGTGACCCACAAGAGAGGAGAGACCACAAAGCGCGGCTCTTAAACAGCACCGAAGGTACCCCACAGGGGGCATTGGCTACAGAAACTTCATCTAGAGCAATTCCTCAAGCTTATTCTATAGGCAAAAGGAAGAAGGACTCCAAGGACACTCCGCCAAACATGAAGATGAAGCAGTAGAGCGCCCTGGATATACAGGGATCCACCTTCCTGCAGATGGCTAACAACGCCCTGGTAAGAGTTGTCATTGCGTCGGGTTTTCCGAAAGCCTTTCTAACTCCTGAGGATTTGGACCGACTGAGGAACTGAATTCGGAGATCAAGGGGACGAAATGTCTGTAAAGGTACCTCAGGGCGACCGTACTGATTCCCGGTACCCCAGAGGATCCGTCGATCGTTCTAAGGCACCTAAGCTTCCAGAACTCGACTCTATGAACTGATTCGTGGAGGGTGTACTCCGACAGGCAGAAATCCATGGCGAAGGAGAGGAACTGGTTCCTAGTTGTCGGTCTCCCAAAATTCACAATCAGAGCCCTTGAGGCTCTAGATTATCGACCCTATCTAGAGGCTGGTAGAGTTACCTTCCGCGTGAACCATGTAGGATCCGTAGGGGGACCAGACGCGTCCAGAGGTTGCCTGAACCAGCCTTCCAATGGCTAAGACGGGAATCCTCATGATGCAGATTAATTTGCACCAGAGCAAAGGCGCCTCGGCGGTTCTAGCGAGGCGAATGTCAGTGGTGCAGACAGGACTTGCCATAATCTGAGAACCCTGGTTATACAGGGTAAGGATTAGTGGCTTGTCGGAGTGTGGCACCATATATAAGGGGCTGCGCGAGAAAAACACAAAGGGCATGCATAGCCGTTAAGGGTATGGATGCGATCTTGGTACCTAAGCTCTGCTCCAGGGACCTCAGCGTTATTAATGTGAGACTCAGGAGCGAAAATGAAGAAGCGCTGGAGGTTTTTATCGCCTCGGCTCCTTTCCCGGGCGATGCCGAGGGATCCTCACCTCCTAGAGAGGTGGAGGCTCTGATTCGGCACTGCCAGGAGAACAGGATTCCTCTGCTATTTGGCTGTGAAGCAGAGTCACATCATACGGCGTGGGGGAGCACGAACATCAACGACAGAGGGAGAGACTTAATCGAATACCTAGCGGGCATTGGGCTGGGGATTCTGAATCAGGGTGATACTCCCACATTCCACAATAAAAACTGGAGTGAGGTGCTCGATTTAACTCTATGTTTGGACGGACTTAGGAGCAAGGTAGTGGGCTGGAGAGTCTCCAATGAGAAGTCTCTCTCGGACCACAAATATACCTTGTTTCGGTTAAACCTTGAAATACCGGAGGATTCAAATATCAGAAACCCGAGGAATACACTTTGGGACTCACATAAAGAGGAACTCAGAGGTGGGCTTATGGAATTCCCCACAAGCTATGGTACCATCGATGAGTTAGAGCACGCCGCAGATTTTCTGCGAAGGGCTCTCACTACATTATATGAGAACGATTGCCCTACAAGCTCAATTAAGTATAGAAAAGGAGCAGAATGGTGGAATATCCACCTGGAGAAACTACGTAAAAAGACAAAAGCGTTGTGGAACAGGGCAAACAAAACTAAATTGCCTTCGGACTGGGACATCTATAGGATGACCCAGTGTGAATATAATAAGAATATAAGGCGTATGAACAGAAAGATTGGAGGAGCTTCTGCGAGGAATTGAAGAGTATTCCGGAGATAGCGAGGCTTCACAAGATCCTGGCAAAAAATCCGGAAGCTCGCCTTAGGCTCATAAGGCTTGATAATGGTAAGTTCGCCAAATACGAAGAAGCAATGCTGAATCACCTAATGAAGGTTCACTTCCCGGGTTTTCAGCGAATGAGAACCGACCAAGAGGTGGAGGGCTGGGGCCAAGAGAGTGGGAGGGCCGACTGGAACTTCGTCTCTAAGGTCGTTGATTATAAGAAAGTGGAATGGGCCATAGGGTCCTTCTGTCCCTTTAAATCACCAAGAGCGGATGGCGTGTATCCAACGCACTCACAGAAGGGCATGAAGTGCGTCTTCCCTCCACTGACGAAACTATTTAGGGAAAATATTTCCCTAAAACACGTGCCATCGGCATAGAAGGGCAGCAGTAGGGCCTTTATTCCCAAACCTGGGAGGGAGGGCTACAGCTGGTCGAGAGATATATCAGGAATGAGTTGCTTTTAGCCTCTCCGCTGCATAGAGGGCAGCACGCCTTTTAGGCAGGCTGCTCGATAGAAACTGCGCTCCATGCTCTTGTGACAAAATTGGAGGAGCAGCAGGAACAGAGGAGGTATGCTGAGGGCGTCTTCTTGGATATAGGGGGTGCCATCAGCAATACTCCTCCAGAAGTCATCTGTGGAGAAGCTTTGAGGTGTGGCGTGCCAGACCAGCTGTTGAGCTGGATAGAAAGTATGCTACATCGGAGGAAACTCGAAACCAAATGGGGCGAAGGCCGAGGCCGGGGAATGGCGCTACGGGGGGGCCCACGGGGGGGGGGTCCTGTCACCCCTCCTGTGTTACATTGTAGTGAACGGCCTCCTTCGCAAGCTAAATAAGGAGGCTTATTATACCCAACGATACGCGGATGACTTTGCAGCCCTAATTAGGGGGCTCATCTGGATACTTGATGGGTCTTGCAAGGTCGGCGCTGCGCATTGTAGAGCTCTGGTGCAACAGCTCAGGGCTCTCGGTTAATCTGGAAAAGACCAGACTGGTCATTTTCACGAGAAACTACTAAGTGCCGAAAGTTGACGCTCCTATATTTTGTGGAAGGAGTCTGACGTTTTCAGATTCGGTTAAATATCTGGGAGTAATACTAGATAGTAAACTGAACTGGGCGAAGCACCTGGAGACCCAATGCAGGAAGTTTGTCATGACTTTTTGGATGTGCACTGCCGATTCTAGGGATGAGGCAAGACAAAATAACAAAACGCTTCAACTTTGACAAAACTTTCCGCCTTTGCATTCGAAGCAGAGACATGTAGAAAGCAAATGGTAATCCACTTCTCCAAGGGGAAATCTGGAATACAGGTGGCTCCAGAAGAGAGGAAGGATCAGGAGCAGAAGTCTATGACAGCACGAGAAGGACGGGGACAGGGATCCCGCTTGGGCGGTATGCTACTGTCTTTCAGGCGGAGGGCCTGGCCGTCCTTCGCTGTGCTGAGACATTATCAGAAGAAAACGCGGCTGGCAGGCAAATCACGATCTGCGGGTCACGATCAAGGGCAACAAAAGGGTGGATCAGCTGGCAAAATGCGACGCAACAAGTGAATACGTAGGACCGGAACCGATACTGAGACTAGCGTCTTGCTGCATCGCGATGGCCATCTAAACCTGGTTCCGAACATCCCTGCATGTATTATGTCAGTGCCCGGTATGAGCTGGGCTCAGGCAACAACTACTGAGAGCGAATAGTTGAGGGTGTGGTACAATAGGCTTTATAGCTTGAGGACACTTTTAAATGCCCAAAAAATTATTTGAGATATTTTTTTGAATTCTCATCTCAGAGTACATCTGACTTCGTTGATTCACTGTACTTTAATTCTGCTCAACACACTGGAATTTCTTCTAAGGTAATTGGAAGTGAAATCTAGTGCATTTGAAAATATTCACATGAACTTGAGAAAATTTGAGCAAATTCAAGAGGATTCAAGTGAAGTGAAATGAAATATCGAGAAAATTCGAAGGAATTGAAAATAATTCAAAGGAATTTAAAAGAATTGCAGCGAATTCAACTAAATTCAGACAAATTCAAGGGAACTATAGCAAATTCAAAGAAATTCAAGTAAATTTTCGTACATTTCAAGAATTCAAGAGGATTGCGTAATTGCTGGTGAATTCGATAGAATTCGAGGATAATGATTAGCCTTCAATAAGCATAAATGAACACAATAACTTCAATTTTGAAGAAATTCCAAATCCCAGGAACTTCTACATACTTTGTGATATTTAAAAATAAATGAGCTTCAAATTTCATTGATTAAAGTGTGAAATATTTCTTTTTGAAATTGTAAACTCATGAACTTGCATTACTCTCGAATGAGCCGAGTTTATAATTACATGCATTTTGAACTTGAGTTTCCTGCATTTTAAATTTTTGTTAACATAAACACTGAAAGAACAGTTACCCCAACCATGCAAATGAATTCATTTGATTTTGATATTTCTTTAATTCAAAAAAATATTTCTTTGCAATAAATATGAAAATTATTAAGTTAAAGGAATGATTTTTTTGGAAGCTAAGAACCTAGTTTCTCAGAATGTGTTTTTCATACCCTAAGAAACATTTTCTCATTTCAATGAAATCAATTCTTTGGAGTAATGAATATGCATTTAAATGAAGTAATTCATCCGTGTGTGGATCAAGAAATTTTGGTTTCCTCGAGTCGAAAAATATTTTTGGATGATAAGTAATTTTTCATCGAACTAAAAAAAATGTTCAACAGATGCTAAGACTTGACACGTCTATTGCAAGTAAATCATTATACAATTCTAAAAAATATTTTTCAAAATCAAATATTGACGTACTTCATTGGAAGAACTCCTCGTTTGAATAAACAATCTGCAAAATATAATAAATTCGAACGAATATTTAGCTGCGCTTCTTTGGAACAAGGAATCACATCTTGCAGTAAAAAAACGTTCGATTCAGCCAATCGAAATTAATTTGATTGAAGAAACTCTTTCTTTGATTTAAAATCACATTTGATTACTTATATCAACTACCTAGGTTTTAAACACAAATCTCTTACTTCTTTCAACCAATAACAACGTTCATTCAATTATTTGATATTTCACTGACTACAAAAATTATGAATTTGTTTCCATAAATTCATATTTTTGGTCAAGATTTTAGATAAAACTATTTCTTTGTATTGAAAATTGAAGAAATATGTTACAGGACTGTTTTCAGTATAAGTATTTCATTGAATCAAGTGAATTACCTTTGATTCAAGAGTTTCTTTTCTCACTAAGGGTTTCTTAAATTTAGGATACTTTTTAGGTACTAGGTTTTTCTTATAAATTTGACTTTCTGCAAAGTAAAAAAATTTCAATTTTCTGATCAATATAACGTTTGGAACGATCAACCAAATCATCCATAGACTTTTTAAACTCGGTTTTTGGGATGTTCTTTAGCACAGATTTGTGTCATCGACCACCCTCCATATTTGCCTGATCTATCGCCGTGTGACTATTTTCTGTTTCCAAAAATGAAAACTGCGATGAAAGGAGCTTTTTACGATGACGTTCCAGCCATTCAAGCAGCCGTGACACAGGTGCTAAAGAACATCCCAGAAACCGAGTTTAAAAAGTCTATGGATAAATTGGTTGATCGTTCCAAACGTTATATTAAGTTAAATGGATTCCATTTTGAATAAATATTAGCTTTGAAACACAAGAGCATGCTTGTTTTATTCTATAACTAAAAAGTGCGGTTATTTTTAGATCACACTGTGTATGCTCGAAACAGTAAGATTAAAGTATGAAATTGTTCATTTTTGCATAATCGAATTTGAAATTATTCGATTGTGGACGTTTCCCACTTAAAAATATTCAATCAATAAGTGAAACAAATTAAAATGGTACAATTTTGAAAGATTTTTCTTCAAAAAATCGAGAAAAAGAGTTGAGAATGCAATACAATCCGGGGCCTGGGATAGAAATAAAGAATAGATAAATTTAAGGGGTTACTCACCAATCTTTTTTTGGAAACATCGATTTTCTAAAAATCACAGATTCTTTTAGTGGACATGTGTAGAAATGCTATTTTGGTCAGAAGGTTCGAGAACAGGTGTAAAAAGGCGGAGCAAGCGAAGGGTCTCGGGCGCGCTGTCTTACGGCACTTACGGTATATTTTTGGTAAAAAAAAGTAAATCGCGTTTTTCTCGAAACAATGTTTTTCGACCTGGTTAACATAATTGAGAAAAAACTATTCGACCGATCAAGCTTAAATTTTTATGGAATATTTTACACGTGTATGGCTATAGCCTGTAGCAGAATCAGAATTATTTATTAATATTACTATGTTTTTTAAACAATTTGAGTTGCAAAAAAAGGTTGAAAACTATAAGTATCAGTCATTTTGTTATTTTTCACCGAATTTTTTTTATTGAGGTACCGGCTATGAGGGAAGGGTTACTTTTAATAATATGGCGGAATTTTTGCTCTCAGACTCTTTAAAGTGGAGATATCGTTTCAACCAGTTTTCAGCAGGGTCAAATTCAGGCAGCCGGGTCAGCCAGATTTTCAATGCAAAATAAGAATAAAAAATATACTGTACAAGTGTAAAACCTGTTCTTTCATGTGCAGAAAGATTGAATATTTTAAATAGATTTTTCCATGAAAAAAAATTTTAATTTGCAAAGATTTTAGGGTAACCCCTTAAAGTAATTTTCATTGATTTTCCGGTATGCATTTCTGTACTTGAGGTGGCAGAGACGTTATTTTAGCAAATGAGCGAAGAAGTTCGAGAATATTTTCAAAGAGTAATTAAAGAAGTAGTGGCATTAGCGTAAAATTACGAGAAAATAGAGGCATTAGTGGATTTTTTTTCCAAAATAGTGGCATAGTAGTGGTGCCGCTAAAAAATGTGTCAAATATAGTGTCAATAGGGGCGTGGCTATGATCCCTGAATATATTAAACAAATTCAATTTTCTTAAATGCATCCTAAAGTTATGAAAATTGTAAGTAATTAAATTTTTCTACATTTATCATAATTTCCTGAATTTTATCTTCTTTTTTCGAAACTTTAGCAGAATTAAACTTCCGAATATGTTTCGTAATTCCTTTTCTAACAATGAATTTTTGATGAGCTCTGTACTATATAAGCTATGAGCCACAGGGCATAGGCATTCATATAATGATTGTTTACAAATTTTACTGTTCAACCGGATAAGAGGAAAATAAATGGCTTGAAAATGACGAGAAAAATTAAATTGTTCCTAATTTTCACATTAGTGCGTCGTTCCTTTAACTTCATTTGGGTCATTAGGTTAGAATTCTCAGCCCAATTCCAAAGTGATTAGTTATTGGAGAAGGAGAACGGATAAGACAAGAAGGTATTACCAAACAGGAAGTGGAAAGCATAGTAATAAGTAGCAAGAAGGTTTTGGGTCAAGAAGGAAATCCCGGAATACACCTGAACGCCTGAAAAGGCAGGTCCAGACAGGTAATTTCGTTGCGTCTTATTTTTTTCAGACCTTACATCAATCATTGCTGGGGCAACTTCATGTAATTGTGTTTTAACACCTCAGTTTTACATTTTTAGTTTTGAGTGGTTAATCAATATTTGAATATTGATTTTTTCACCACTTACGAATAAAATCAATATTCAAATATTAATATAATGCCATGTACAAAAAATATAACTAATATCAGATATATGTATTTATAATATTTGTAAGTCAAAAACTAGAAAACACATGTTTTCAATACATACCCTATGCACTATGGCTTATGATTGTATATCTAGCTTCTGCTAAAATTTGTTTCGGTCAATATAATATGTGTCTGACTGTACTACATGCATTTCTCCACTTAGCTCAGTAGTACACACATACCATATGTCCGACATTCAGGACATTCGTCAGGAAGCTTTTTTGGGAATAATTATAGTATCATGTGTATGTTTTCAGGTATTTTATTATTTTCAATATCTGTTGTTCCCAGAATAATTTTTCGTGCTAAATGCGAATCTGACCTCCATTTTTTCCCACATGTCAGGTTTATGAGATTGTTGCGACCAATTTTTGTTAATCGCAAATCGTACTGTAATTGAGTATAGAATTTGTTGTAAGCAAAAGCAGTCACATGTAACACATGAGATTTTCAACGCTGAATCCAAGATCCACCTTTTTTTCGATCACTCAAATAGTTGTCGAGGAATTAACAAAAATCATCGAAAAAATGCAAAAAAACAGGTTTTATAAAAAAAACCTTAGGGCTGGCCAGAGATGGGATGGCCACGAATGGCGAGATGAGTGTATTACCTTTTTTTAAATCATCAAATAAGGATCAATTTTCTTCTCTTTTCAATGCACCAAAAAAATTTTAAAAAGTTTATAGTCCTACTTTTTAACACTGACCGTTCGCATGAGATATGATAGGAAAACCGTAACTTCAGAAAAAATCACAATTTTCTGGAAGGTTGAAAATTTGACAATTTATGTTTATTCAAGGTACCTACTCGAATTCTGCTTAACTGATTGGAACTTTTTTGAAGGATTTTCAAGTGAATTGTAGTAAATTTAAGAAAAATCACATGAATTCAAGAAAATGTAAACGAATTGAAAAGGATTCAAGTGAACTCAAATCAAGAGAATCCGGTCAAAAATTTAAAGGAGTTCAAAGAAGTTTAAGAGAATTCCAACTTTTTAATATTTCAAATTCCAAATTATAGGGACTTGAAAGGAATTCATGTAAATTAAAGTAAATTTTCAATAATTTTGTAGATTTCAAAGAATTGCAGTAAATTTGCGTAAATTTCGGTAAATGAGACACAATTCGAGTACGATGATTTTCCTTCAGTGAGAATACATTGTCAAATTGTAAACTATGCAGAAAGTGATGGTTTCTCCATCACATATCGAGCGAACGGTTAGTGCTCTGACTATAAACTTTTAAGAATTTGTTCTGCAAAAATAAAGAAATGACCTCTATTTTATTTAAAGTAAATATTTGTCTAAGAATATTACGAAAAACGTTTGAGTTACCGCACAAATAAAGTAGTTGTTGGACTTAGCATTAAAATTCGCATGGAAATCATCTTACCACTTTTTTTAAAAGTATTATCCAGACTAACTTGGAGTATGATTTATGATTTTTTCAAAAAAACTTTGTTTGAACAAATCTGAAGAAGCTGACATGTGGTAAAAAACAGAGGTCTAATTGGTATTCAGCACGAAAAACTACTTCGGAAATTAAACATATCCCTTTCCATGAATGCATTGGTACAATTATATTAATCAGTGTAATTTTCCAAGCGTTTCGTACAGAGGAAATATTTATTTGGGGTTTGAGGGTCGATATTTTAAAAAAAAAGTCCCTCAAAGTCCTAAATAAGTGTTTAAATTTCCATTTTGATATTCGTAACAATATACATAATACAATGCACAAATAATTGTAAAATAAGTGCGGCAAAGAAAGAAAATGTAAGAATCAGAAATATGAAGAAAAATGTAGCTTATATAAAAAGTTATTTCGATATATATGTAGCCAAATGACTCTTCATGAGAATCTCACAGTAACACGCGTGTCTTTTTTTTCTTGTTAGTCAGTATTACACATTTCAATTAGAAATTTATTTCTGAAATAAGTCCTATGACGTGTATGTTTTCAAGAATTTTTTTTACACTCAATATCTTACCTACATATGACGTCATAAAAGTAGCTTTCACGCTTACGAGAATTATTTTGTAATGATTTGTACATGTATAATTTTATTCATTTTACGTGCGTTACCTTATTATGGGATTGTCGTTTATGGAATCGTTTTTGGGAATCGTTTTGTGGGATGACAAGACATTATTTCTCACGCCAATTGTACGGAGGAAATATTTTTCTATTTTCTGAGTTGCCCTGTAGCCGAGCAGGTACGTCTCATAGCGGGGCCTAGAGCCCTAGAAGCAGATGCAAGGGTGTAGTGAAAATTTTCGAGGTTCAAAATTAGAAGTGTGCATTTTTTGTTCCCAACCTTCCTTCTTTAATAGGTCAAACATTTTACCGACAGAATACCACCGATTTTTGGTCATGAGTTTTCACTTACATTTCCTAGAGGACAGTAGACTTTTTTTCCTATTTTATAGTCATAGATGTCGTTGCAGTCATCCATATGCCCAGCGAAAACTACCGTTACGCCTTAAGACGAAGTGCGCCATGCCACAGTGGGGCAAAAAAGTACCTGGGTGAACAAATCAATTTTCTGCGTACACTATTCATCGACTTGCACCTTCTTATATCTTCGAATTAAAGCTTATTACATTTTTGAGAAATTTGTATACGTAGAATACATAAAAAATTATTTATAAAATATAAACAAAATAATGAACAAAAGTCATTTTCCGGGATTCACAATGATTCGTTCTTTGAAATACAGAGTTTTGGTATAAAATGTGAATGAAATTAAATTTTGAGAACGATTATTCATAAATAGATGCCAGTTAACAATTATTCATGCAATTCTTATAGACGAATGTACAGTTAAACTACTACTGAATAAATAGACTCAATTTCTTGTACGGAATCAACTTAAAATGTTTTGCCAATGAGTCGTTGCAATCATACTTTGCAAACTAGCACCAATTATTTGAAGTCTATTATTTATTTTAATTATTTTTAATTAATTTTAATTATTTAAATTATTATTTGAACAATTTTTATAAACAAATGCACAGTTTCGCAACTTCTGAATACACGCCTATATGCAGGCAAACCCGTTAGTAGAGATGAAATATCCTAGTTTTCACTAATGCAAGCAGATGGTGGCACCTCTACAAATATGTGGTGTTACTGAAATATTCCATTAGAGTAAGCAGAATAGCGTTATTCCCTACACTGATCAAAGATATATATCTCTGCTCTAATATTTATTATGATGACAAATTTATTATTTATGACAAAGATAATTACGGAGAAATACTTTTTTCAGCGCGTAAGAAATAAAAATTACCTTGTGATAATGATTTTTCAACTATAAAAGTTATTTTCACAATAACACATTACTGTATGGTCTCGTGTATTGTCAGTCATCAAGTAGTAGATCAAACGAAACAAATTTATGATGGCTAAAATTGGATGTTGAGTCTGAATACCTACGGCAAACTAAACTCAAATTTTAGCCATTACAATAATTTTCACTTAATGTAATAGTCGGCGAATGACAATGCACGAATATAAAATGTAAAACATTACTTTTCCAATTGAACAAATATCATATAGTCGGAGTTTTCACTAATTACGAACTGGAAAAGTTTAAATGAAGTTCAACGCAAAACTTTTACATGAAAAGGTTTTTCAATCTGCGCAAAGCACGCGTATCAGGATCAGTCCACAATGGGAGTCGTAAACGTCGATGTTCGAACGCATGTGCGTATTTGATGTCATACGCACTTTGTCACAACTGTCGCAGCGAGAAAACGAGAAGAGCGAAAAAGCAAAACTGCTTGGACATTTGCCAACAACATATGTATGACGCCAAATACGCACATTCGTTCGAACGTCACCGTTCACGATTCCCATTGTGGACTGACCCTCATCAACTAGTGTCTACTATAATGATGGGTGGGTCCGACGTCTCACTCAGAGCTCATTCTGAGTTTTCAGAGGTGCTCATGAATTTTCCCCGACAGTCCGTTGCCTGTTTAATGTGATTAGCTAATCGATGTCTCAACCGTGTCGTGATTGGTGAAGATGATATGTACTTGGCGACGACGCGTGATTTTCCTGCAGATTTTTCTGAAATATGGTAAAAGCGGTATCTCTGTTTTGACGAATTTCGGAAGTATACTGTAACGAGTGAAACAAGAGTGAATTTACCGCCGAGGTGCGAGTAGAAGAGTAGAATAAAAACATAACCTTCAAAGAATATATAACTCTCAATAACTGTTCTAGACCAAAAAAGGAACAGTGTTCTATAATAATACCACACATAAAATCATGCATATGCAGAAGAGCTTGCATATAAATTCGTCCGTTCCGTGATTGTACATGCCACGCCGTCGAGGTGGACGCGAAATTCTAAACATCCAGAATCTTTATAACCGAATTATCGTTGATACAGCCTACAAAGTTGCAAATGGAAGAAATCCTCTTATATAAATGGTCAGGCAACACGAGATGATTGGAAAAGGAGCGTTCCTTTACAAAGCCGCGGAGCAGCCAGGAGGGACCCTTGGCCTGAATCTTAACATCAGAAATGAGGAAAGTGCACTAATCCATCTAGATGCCGGACTTTTTAAAGTGCAAGTAAAGGAAGCAGAGGTTGAATACTTTCGCCAACAACTTCTCGACAAGAAAATGCACGGAAACTTCTACAAAAATGTAGAAGGTCAGCACTTGTCAAATGAGCTAACTTTTGCTTTCCTCGGATCATCAGGACTTAATTCAGGTACAGAGGGTTTCATTTTCGCGTGTCGAGACGGTGTCATTTCCACCTTGGTGTACCGTAACAGCATTTTACGTCAAGAAGTTCCCAATGAAATGTGCAGAGCCTTCCATGCACGAGTTAAGCACCTCGAATACATACTATCTAGCTGTTCCACTCACTCGGGAACGACGTATCTACAGACAAAATGCGGCCCTAAGAGTGTTTTACTACCATCTTTGCCGCCCTTATGGTGCTGGCCACGACCCTGCTCTGCCGAACGCTTCAGGGTCGATAGAGTCAATTGTCCAAAATGATAAGTGCCCAATTTTTTGGAACTACGATTTTCGGACAGCTGTCTCCGTCACACACTCGAGACCTGATATCGTTCTCCGAGACTTCG
>JAUMHM010064381.1:0-14370 GCA_032362435.1 Melikaiella ostensackeni
TCGTAGGTGGTTTAAATATGGTATGGATGTTATGTTTATTGAGAACTCTTCCTATTTGTTCTGTGATACCTTGGATGCAGGGTAGGATGGTGGTCGTTTTTCTCTCTCTTTCTCCAGTAGGTTGTGTTGACTTGTTTTTTTGAGTGTATTTTTTTATTGCTTCATCAATTTGTTTGTTTGTGTAATCGTTCTGTATGAGGATTTGTTTAACGTTTCGTAATTCTTTTTGTACGTCATCTTTATCTGTTATAGAGACAGCTCTGTATACAAGGGAGCTGATGACCGATTGCTTTTGGGATGGGTGGTGGTGAGAGGAGGCATGCAGGTATCTGTTTGTATGGCCAATCAGAGCAAATAAAAATTTTGTATATTTAAAATAATCGTTTCCCGTATATGCTAGTCGTTATCTCATTTGTCGTTCTGAATTGCTTGTGTTTCAAAACTCTGTTTCTCCAATGCGGGAGTAGTAGAAATACTTCATATTCATGACCTTATTATGTAAAAATTAGAGGAAAAATATTACAAGTTTCGACATTAGACAATCACTATTTGTTAAAAACACATGATGACATTTTGTCTTGCGATTGAAAGAAGGCAAGGTACATTCTTGTACATAGTGTGCCATTTATCATGAGGTAAAACAGGATATTTCATGTTTCATGTGAAAGCTTATAAAGTCCAATTTATTGGAAAAATAGACATAAGCCCCTATCGAATATCACTTTTTTTGATAAATTAAAAAACAAACGATTTTTGGTTATAGAAATTCTGGCTCCCTTGTAAAAGTTGTAGGGACCTTTTATGGCTCATCTAAAAGCTCAGGCTGTTTTGATGCACATAAAAATGGATAGAATGTTCTACCGGATATCACTTTTTAGTTTCCTTCCTATAAATTGCTTATTAAAAAAGTGTATGCAATTACCGGCGATGGACATTCCAGATCTGTTTTGCAGGTTTCGGGGATGTTGTATGACCTGTTTGAAAGATTAGGTGGTCCTGATGCTCAAAGAAGTACATAGAAGACTATACTGCAGTTTAATTTGTTTTTTTTTTTTCGTTTTTTTTTCCTTTGCTTTCTCTATAGAAGCTCTGTCAGATATCATCTTTTAGTTTTTTTCTTCTTCGAAAAAGTGATAAAAATTAACAAATTTACAGTTTCTGGTTATGGAAATTCTGCCCTTTCTATTAGGAATTTAATAGTTCAGGAGGCTCTGATTCTCAGTAGAATACCTAGAAGGAAAGCTCTATCAGAAGTAAACTTCTATTTAATTCATTTTTTAAAAGTAAAAAAGAAATTGAAATATTTTCAGTTTTCTATTATGGACATTCTGGTTTCGCTGTAAGTCTTGCAAGGAAATTTTATGCGTCATTTGAAAGACTAGCTGTTTCTGACGCTCAAAAAAGTATATAGAAGACTGTACTGAAGTTCAATTGGTTTTACTTCTTTCAGTTGTTCCCTTCCTTAATTACATTTCCGCTTACCCTTTTCCGTGTGATAACAAACTAAAAAGCAAATAGAATTCCAATCCCAAATTTAAATTCCGCATATTTGAACATTGTGATATTGAAGTAAATAAATTGGATGGAAATCAGCCTTCATGAATGTGGTGCATGACGTTGTTACTTTACATTTTTTTGAAAGATTACATCCTATCAATAAAATCTAAAATGTAACTAAGCTTTTAATAAAATAGAATTTTTAAATTGGAATTCAGTGAAAAAGAAATCATTCAGTGTACTCGGAAAAAATAATGAAGGAGTATTGGATGAAAAAGGGGCCACCGGGCGACGGAAGGTGCCTGTGATTCCAGAAACGAATGGTTGAATCTTTAATTATTCATTTAGCATTATTGAGTTGAGATTTTCATTTTTCTTTCGCTTTAGAAAAAAATCCTTATTTTCAGAAATCTTTATCATTAAGAGCTTCTTTTACTCTTCTGAATATTCTTTATAATTCTATTTAAATGGTTTTTCTCAAAACGCAGTTGAATTTTCATGAAACCAATTGTTAGTTAACTAGTTAGATTATTTCCCGCTATCTACCTAGCTAAGTTATTTTTAGCTCACTTTCAAAAAATTTTATTTATATAGTATTGCAGATAATATTTTCAAGAACAAAACAAGCCGTCAATGATAAAGATTAAATGGAAGTTACGATTTTTCTTTAAGCGTAAGACAATCTCAAACAACTGCTGTTGAATAAACGATTACATAGCCAACCATTTTTTTCCTCATTTACCTTAGACTTTGCATTTATACCTTGTTATATTCGACAATGTATGTATTTTCCTCGATTTTATAAACTATTGAAAAAATTTAAGGTGAAACAACGGAAGGGCGGCAGCCATAAGTTTCTAACGCTCATTTTCACGGTCTTACAAGAGAGTCGAAAAACATGCTCAAAAATCGAATCTTAAATTTTGAAAAATTAATGAGAAAATATTTTCGAGACAAATCATTGCTGAGTTGAAACCTTGAAAGTTTGATTGGAAAGCGTTATTAGGTTCCGAAGAAGATTTTGAGAGAAACATTTTTTCCGTTCGAAGGTCACGTTTTTTTCAAATTTGGGCGGTAAAGAAAAATTCATTTTTTAATCACAAAGAAGTGAGGATTTACTTTCCGGCTATTAAGTTGCGAGATTGATACAAGAAAGGTTTGATTGGAAAATATTATTAGGTTCCAAGAAAATGAAGGGGAATTTTTTTACGCTCGAGGCGCATGTTTTGACTTGATACAAAAATTTGAACGAAGATCAAAATTATATTTTTCTATTATATTATTCTATATCTAGTTTGCCAGAAATCAAAGTCAGGGAATATTTATTTCATATCACCATCTACGTATCTCGAAAAAATAAAAATGTCAAAAAGTGGGTATTTTGAGAAAATTAATTTTGAATCATTTTACAAAAGCGTTCTATTCGACGTTTCAACTTCGAATAAAAACACATCCTAAATACCCATGGTCGTAATACAGATATGACTGTAAAAAATAACCAAATTTATTTTACATCAATTGGTGAAATATGGGTCCCTTTATTTTTACTCTAGAATAATAACTATATATCCAAATGCTGTTCATCCTCTAGACAACAAAACCTAGACTTTTCTTGAAATATTGAATAATTTGAAATGGAATTTGAGGAGATAAAATTTTTTTCAAATATGCAATTCACAAACATGTGAAACCCAGCAATATAAAAATCAGATCTAAATTAATTAAAAAATTTTAGGTTTCTGAAATGCCCCTTTTTTGCACATTATTTTCAATTTCTGGAATTTTTTTTACAGGCAATAGTCTTCAAGGCTAACAACTAATTTTTCTGACTTCTTTGATGTTTTCTGGTGAAAGACATTTTCTTAATATTCCAATTTCAAGAGGTCAACCTTTGAGACAACAAGATGTTTTTGATTTCAAATTATAGAATTAATTTATCCTTCGGTTTCACCCGAGTGGAAAAGTAGAGTGATAAATGGAAACGACATGCTAATTCACCAGGATCCAATACGGTTTTCCATCAAGTTTGCCCTTATGTTTCCGCTTGTGGGCCCCTTACAGTTGTCTCGAAGGCAAATTTTTAATTAAAAAAAAATACATTTTATAATTATCTCCTTATTACTCTTAAGCATATTTTTATGAACATATATGTACTGTTAATATGTATAAGAAATTTAAAAATAAAGAAATACCAATATTAGCGCCTAGACTAGGACATGAACACATGACCAGCATCTCATCAGAATTGGGTTTTTCCTCTTGACCAACTTATCACATAGTTTATAACTTTTTTGCAGCCAGACAGTCCGCAAGCGCATCAAACTTTTTAAAAATTATCTTTGGTCTCAATAACTGCACATTTGGTGAGATATTTCTTGTAGTCGGAAATTCAGAGATTGAGTAACACATTTAATTTTCTCGGTGGGATATTTTTCTGGGAGTCTCTCAGGTATGACCGAGTTTTCTGTTTAAACATTTGTAAAAGAAACGTGTCAGACGAGCAATATGATTGGTCACTTAACATCTTGTTCGATGAAAAGGGGCATGAGGTTATTGACATAAATAAATAAAATATGATCATTCAGTTATAGAACGATCAGTATAGAAGTACCGTGGGCAAAATATTTATCAAGATACTTTTTGATAAGGTCATGGGAATGATTAGGGAAAAGATCTGAGAAGTCCAATGTAGATTTATGCCAGGGAGATCATGTGCAGATAAGATATTTAGCTTGAGGCAGATCACAGTCAAAAGTTTGAGAGTATACAAAAAAGTGTTGTGTGCATTTAGAACTAATAATACCTCTCTCATGAAACAGAACTGAACTTTGGGAAGCCCAGAAAGAGTATGGAGTGAATGGTTGGCTCCTGAAAGCAATGAAAGCAACACAGTAATACAAAAATCTGAATTTTAAACAAAAACAAGCGGTTGACCTTCAGATTTAACCAAAATACTCATTCGCCGCTTGAAAATCAGCCGATAATCATAATATTACTTCAAGTTAGTTTAGCTTAGTTGAAAATATTGGAGTTCCAAGAAAGAAATGCAGACGAATTCATAATTCGAGATTCTGATGTTTGCAGGCAATGGAAATAGTATAGTATAGCACTTTTTGCTAAGAATGAAACAATTATTTTGAATAAAAAAATAATTCTACAGGTCAAACTTCAATATTTGACCTAAATTTCGAAAACAAAAATGTTTTCACTTTCCAACATAAGCCTTTCTTGGAACACCCTAACTTCGAAATTTTACGTGACTCAAGAACATCAAGAAAATTACCTTCATTTTTGAGGTCTCATTTGAAAATTTAATGCAGATGAACCCAAACTGAAAATTTTTTATTTGTCCCGTGTCTCACACTTGTTACATCCAATCGGTGCGGTGTACATTTTAAAATCGGCTTTTTCTGTCTCGCTCAATTTTCTTTTAAGAATTTGGGTGCACATTGAGTTTACAAAAAGCGAATTGAAAGATACTTTATTATTCACGTCATTTTAGGAAGTAAGTTCCACTGAATTTTAAGTAACATTACAAGGCGCTCTATATACATTGATTATAGACTACGAGCACGAATCGGATAAGAGAGTGAGCCCAATAGCAGCTTGCAAACGTCTATTGGTAATTGCTCTAAAGCCAATTTGCACGCAGATTCGAAGAAGTAGCTGAGATTATAATAGCTTCCAAAATTGAACCTGGCGGAATATAATTTCAAGCAAGTTGTTACAGTGGACTTTAACATATTCAGCTTAAATATCATCAATTCAAGCATCAAAAACTTTATTTATTTACAGTGAAATGGTGATAATCGGATTTTTTTTCGGGCTTGTGCACTAAAGTTCAAGAAGTTTTCTAATTATTTTAAATTCTACCAAACACTCGCAAAAGATCCGTTATACAAGTCGCTCGGCTTTTCTAAAAAAAAATACATTAAGAAATTTTGCCAGCTTCTTTCATGCGTTTCCATGCACCGACAAGAGCGCCGATTAAAGGAATAATTATTACAACCGAGTATTTCTGGCACATTCGTCGCAGCTCCCATATTAGGTTTTATCACCTCTTCTCCTTTTCCTTCTCCTCAATATGATGTTGCTGTTGGCCGGAGCCGATAATTCAATGACGAACATAGTGCGTTTCTCGAAGTCACGTAGAACGATGTCAGGCCTCGAGTGTGCAACACGGACTATTGTCGAGAACTTTTAGTTCAAGTAAATTTGGAACTTCTCGTTCTCACAAACTTACTATATCTCTCTCGAAGCGCTCATCTTAGGGCCGTATTGTTTCTGTGGACATAAGTCCTTCTGGCGTCAGTGAGACACCCTGATAATATATGTGCGCAGAATGGGCATGATACGCTCTGCACTTCTCGCTAAGAAATTCTTGACGTAGAATGCGGCTAAGATATGATAAGGTGGACGTGGCACCATCCTGGCACGCGAAAATGAAACCCCTTGTGCCCGAGTGAAGTAAAATGATTTGAGGAAAGCAAACGTCAGCTCCATCAACAAGGACTAATCTTTTGCATTTTCGTAAAAGATTTTATGCACTTCCTTGTCGAAGAGATGTTCAAGGAAATTGTTGACCTGTGCTTTGTTTACCCGGGCTTTCAACTGCTACGCTATGCTTTGTAAAGGAACGCTCCGTTGTCAATAATCTCGTGATTTCTGATCATTGTCAGGAGAGCATCTCTACTGTTTGCAACAATGTGAGCTGTACTCAGCATATTTCGTTCACAAAGACATTGGAGATTCAGAAGTCGGCGCCCGCCTTTAGGGCGTAGGATGTAGAAACGAGGAGCGGACAAGTTATTATGCAAGCTCTTCTGCATATGTATCACCTTATGCGAGGTGATGTCGAGGGTGAGAACGGCAAGCATGATAGTCGCAAATATTTTTTGAACGCTAACGGAAAGGAAGATCAAATATGTCGCAGAAGACACTCTTATCTGCTTGAGAGAGCCTCCTTCACTAATGTTATATCCTAAATGCGGCTCTTAGGTACACTTAGGTGTAGGTAAGGCCCCCCGAGCGCCAAGGTGTCTAGAAGCATTCCCTCCCACGAATTCAGGATCCTCGTATGTACCGTTTGATGATCCTTGAAGCACGCTTAAGCTGCTCTGCTCCAGAAGCGTAGATCTTTAGGTCATCTGTATAAAATACATGAGTGACCTTTTGAACGCGAAAATGCGGCTTGCCGCAGAGGTACGCACGAAAATTGCGTAGTGTGAGAGATAGTAGCAGAAGTGTGATGCAAAAGAGAAAAGACTCAAGGTGTCACCCTGAAAGATGATCCTCTAGAAGGTGACGCTGTTAGTTTTTTCAAAATGGTTTCCAGGTGAGGATAGTAAATCTGGTTTTCCCAAGAGTCTTGAGTCTCTCTATGCATCGCACTATATGTGGCTGGATCTTCAAGCTTTTCCATAAATGGATGATAAGCTTGTTGGAGGTCGGATCGAAAGATTTCATGTTATCAATCAAGGCCATTGACAGAATATAGTTTTAGTCGACTAGCAAGTTCTCCTGACAACTTGCTACGCCTTTTTCCGAGCCAATTTGTTCGCAAATTTCTCTTCACACAGGTCCAATTGTCCGAACAATCATGTTGCTCAGGATAGCTTTGGAAATTTTATACAGCATGTTCAGACAAGTCACTTACCTGTAGTTCTTCGGGCTGAGCAAGTCAGTTTCCTTCCGTAGGAGTACAGTGTGTCCCAATATCAGCCATTGCGGAATCGACGACACCGACTTGAAATATGAGGTGAAATTCCGGGCCAGATGTTGGTGTGTAAAAATAAACTTCTTCCATCAGAATTTCTTGATACTATCCGGTGCGGCATCCGAGAAGTTCTTCGTGTCCCTTAGTGCTTTCTTCACCTCTCCGGCAGTGATTGGTGAACATTCCCACTGAGATGTTATGACGCTGTCGCAGAGTTCCTTAAAGAGAATGATGTTCCAAGTGTCTTCATTCAATGGATGTCGCATCTCGTGAAACTCCTTGCAAAAAATCTCGATTTCATGGGGCTTAGGCGGATTTTCTACAGAAATAGGAAGATCGCTGAAGAGGCGATGGTAATGGAAATTTCGGCTCTCCCGTGAAGGTTGAAGGAATGTTTCATGGTTCATTTAAATTTTATTTAAAAAAATGTAATATAATAATAATTTTAAAAAAATTTATTTTATTTCTGAATAAAGACTGCGCTTTCCGGCGTCATTGTTATTAATTAATGTGCTGTGATTCTTATTGACGCAACATGCATGTCTCCCTGCCAGAGTAAATCAGTCGTCACGTAATTACAATGTCTTTTCTTTAAGTGTTCAAAACATTGGTCCTTCGTGCTGGATCTTTCTTTTGATTCATTCGGTTTGTTCGTGCGAGGAATATTTGCACAAACGCTGCTATAACTTGTTGGGGTCAAAATGAATAAGAGTGTTTTTAACTTTTTGACTGATAGTGCAGTGTAAATCGTCAGTGCATTGTGACTTGGATGATTCTCTTTTGAGATATTTGTGACAGTTTTATTACTGAGACGCTGTCATGAATTTTCAATATTTATAACAGTGCATTGATGAATGTTTATGACCTTTGTGACTCCTAAATGGATGCATTCAAGAGTCACAAAGGTCACAAACATTCATTAGTGCACTGTCATAAATTTAGAAAATTCATGACAGAGTCTCACTAATTAAAGCAGGTCACTAAAGGAACTTCCACCACAAGACTTGAGTCTTTAGAGAAAAATTGAATGCGTTCTCAGACACAGCATTCAGAATTAGTGAAGGTTCGCGATCAGAATGCCATGAATCATTATTTCACTAGCAATTTCTATGCAACCACCGAAGAAGCATTTCTAATCGCAAAGAGAGCCTTTATGGATGAACTAGACAGCTCAGAGGTGTCCATAATATCTGAGTCTCTTGCTCAAAGTCTTGAAATCCCTTGTTGCAGAAGACCTATTGTTCTCTTAGGAGCGGAAGAAAGTAAATTGGGAACATCTCGTGGATCAGTCAACGTCGTTGTTTCACCAAGGTTCGAGTCGAGCTTTAAACTTCAGCTTCGGGCTCTTGTTCTTCCAAAGTTTATTTCTGAACGCCCAGAGCATAAAATTCGTCTTGAGGATTGGCCTCATCTCACTGGTCTTCAGTTAGCAGATCCGAGCTTTAGTGGAAGTGATCCGATTGACCTAATTTTAGAAGCAGATGTCTATTCCATTTGAATTGAGCAAGGTCTTCGAAAGGGTCCTCCGGGCTCTCCTGTAGCTCAAAATTATGTTTTCGGCTAGATTCTCTGTGGCCCTACAGGGAATAACTCATCTTTGAAATCGTCTCCGGTTCGCATGTTCCAATGTTCCCATTGTTCTAAGAGTGAAGAACTCTTCTTTGACCTTCAGAGGTTTTGGAAGGACTCAGAAGTCGTGCCTCCTAAACCTTTCCGGACTGTTGGGGAGGAATAGTGTGAAAGACATTTTGAAATGACTCACTCTAGGACTAAAGAAGGGAGATACGTCGTGCATCTTTCAATTAGCAGTGACGTCAAATCGCTGGGAGATTCTCACTATCCAGCTCTTCGCACGTTACTTCACATGGAGTAGCGGTTCAAGCGAGACAATCATCTTCGCGAAGCGTATTCGAAGTTCATGAAAGAATACCATCAACTCCAGCACATGAAGTCCATCAACATCCCTGCGGATTCAAAGAGCTTCTCGAAGTCATTTTTCCTTCCGCATCACGGAGTTTGGCATGAGGCTAGCTCAACCACGAAACTTCGAGTAGCTTTTAATAGGTCTCGGCGCTCCATTTCTGGCTCTTCGCACCGTTCAGCAGCTTGGTTTTGATAAGATAGATTGATTTTCTCTTGCTGTTGAAATGATAAAAACTGGCATATAGGAGGAGCGGATAACTTGGAAAATGCTACCGAATTATACAATCAACTACGTGGTCTCTTCACGGCGGGCGGTTTACCGCTTAAAAAGTGGAATTCTCATAGTCATGAGCTAATGCAACGCATTCTGGAAGATCTCTATGCGTTGTCCCAGAAAATTTCTTGAGAGACAGAAGCATCGGTCTCGATGCTTAAGTTAACTTGGCAACCCAGTACCGATTGTTTTATTTTCCAGGTTGATCTAAGGCCTATGAAGGGTGTCATCACTAACCGCCTCGTTGTCAGTCGGTCAGTCCAATTATTCGATCCTCTAAGATGGCTGGCGCCTGTTTTCATCATCACAAAGATCTTAATACAGAAACTGTGGAAGCCTAATTTATCCTGAGATGATCCTTTGCCTGAAGAAGTTTGTCATCGTTGGATGAAGTGTTATTAAGGTCTTCCTCATCTTTCCGCAGTCGAGTTACCTCGGTGGATAGGATTTTGATCCTCGCTGTGCTTTTTCGAACTTCATGGCTTCGCTGATGCTTCTGAGAAGGCATATGGTGCTGTCGTATATTTAAAAACGATTTCAACGGACGGAAATTGTTTTGTTGGACTTATATCTTCAAAGACGAAGGTCGCTCCTGTTCAAATAGTTTCACTTCCTCGTCTTGAGGTATGTGCATCGGTTTTGCTAGCTCGTCTCGTCGCTCATCTTCAAAGTCTACTTTCATTTGATGCTGCTCTACGTTTTTGGTCTGAATCAATGACCACACTCTATTGGATTTCGGCTGTGCCTACAAGATGGATGACGTACGTCGTGAATCGAGTGTCGGAAATCCAAACAACCATTCCATCAGCCATTTGGCATCATGTGCCAGGTGAAGACAATCCAGCTGACTGTGCGTCTCGCGGTCTTTCAGCTTCCGAACTTTCAAAGTTTTCGCTCTGGTTTTATGGTCCTCAGTGGCTTGAAAGCCAAGAAGAGTGGCCAGTATCTCCACTCAGTCCTCCATAGAACTCAGTGACAAAGGAAGAACGTCGAGTCATGGTCAATGTCGCAGTCTGTTTTGATGAGCCGTATGAGCTTCTGAGTCGCTATTCATCGTTGGAAAAATTACTACGAGTCACTGAATAGTGTCTTCGCTTCCGAGATGCCTTGAACTGTCGTTCTCTCGTCGTCTCTCGAACTTTAACCGCATCAGATCTTCGTACGGCTCGTCTATTCTGGATTCAGTAAGAACAAACCCGCTTCTTTTCTAATGAAATCGTCGCTCTGAAAAACGGAACATTAGATGGTCTTGGTATTCGGAGGAAGAAAGAGGAAGCTCTATCGATTATCATTTTTTAGTTTCATTTTTTTCTAGAACGTGATATAATTTGAAGAATTTACGGTTTCTGGTTATGGATATTCGTCCTCTCCTGTAAGGGATTTGAAAGTTTAGGATTTTCTGAAGCTTGATAAAATAAAAGGAAAGCTCTATCAGAAATAAGCATTCACTTCCTTCATTTTCAAAATTGAAAAATTGAAATATACAATCTTTTTTTGTTCTGGATATTCTGACCACGATGTATGGTTTACAGGGGGGAGGGGCGATTATGTAACTTTTTTACTTTCAATTTCACTTCCATTTTTACAAAATTCATGCTGGTTGTTATTTTCTAAATTGTTGCACTGCACAGTGGGCCAGGAGACACCCAAAAGTAAAAAATTTAAATTATTTTTCGGATTTGTATCAAGCTTAGTAAAAGAGGCTTTTTGGGTTATCTGACTTCGAATTTGATGTCGAAATTAGAAAATTGAAAATTGCGGATCCAATATGATGACCAGAATTTCAAGATGTTTATAAATTTGTAGGAAATTTGAAATTTGAAATAAGGGGATTTGTAACATTATCGATTTTCTAACCGGGGATCGCTCTCGTGTTTACTAATAATCTAAGTTATAATGGATGCACTCGGATGATTTAAATTGAGGCTGTTGGAATTTACTTAATATTTTATTATTTTTAGTAATAGTAGTGTAGCATTTTAAACTCGTCTCAATGATATTTATCTTCATTGAGAGATTCGTTCAATTTGCGTTTACTTTTTCCTGTCCAGTAAATTGCAATCAACAATATAAATTGATTCCAATACTGATAGGACATTAAAATTAGCCCCATCTATCTTAAAACTAAACTTCCTGATCAAATAAATGACAATTGAATGAGATGAGTTTTTGCAATCTGAATTTACGTTAAAAATTCACTACCTATATATATTTTGAGACACTAGAATGTTTTCTTTTAAAATTTATTGGATTCTCCCTCTTTATATTTCAAAACTGAAATACCAAAACTTTGTTCACACAACGAGGTCTTTATCGTTAAATAAAGTGCGAGTTCGTTACGAACTTCATTCTGGCTCTATTATTATTTAAAAAATTCAAAGTAAAACACCCCTTAAAATTTCAATAGCTAGTGCAACCATGCACAACATGCACAACGAGGTCTCCATGAGGACATTGAGTCCAAAGTCGTTACAATAATGCACGAATTAATTTAAAAATTCCCCACAAACTCACTTCTAATATTCCAATTCTAAATGAATTAAGATAATATTCTTGACTGTTTTTAAAATGATGAAGGAGAATCCTCTGAAGTAGCGTTCCTCCTAGTGACGCCAATTCACTTATAAGTCGTCAGTGACAGGGTGGATCGAGGAGAGACCAAGAGTGCGTCCCTCCTCGTAGAGCCTCAAGTACGAAGTGACCGATACCGGTCCGAGAATTTAGATGCTCCCCTTGCTGCTCCACCTACCTTTCCACTTTTGAGTCACGGGCGTATCAAATTTAATATTCGCCCGTTCCTATATAATTAAAAATTCTAAGTAATGAAAATAGAATAGACCGTCTCAACGCCCCCTTAAACGGATAGGTCTCTCATCTTTCAAAAGATGTATGCGTTTAAAACGAAAGAAAACTAATTCTATTTGAGACGTATCAATTTTAATTAACACCCATTTCGTTATGATCTTAAAATACTAAATTATAAAAATAGAGCGGACCGTCTCAACGCCCCCCTAAACGGATAGATTTTTTTTATCATTTAAAACATCTATGCGTTTCAAATAAGATAAAAGTAATTTTCTTAAATGACTGAGTATTCATAATAGACAAAACAAAACAAAATTTTTTATATTATTTATTGTAATAAAGCATGTCGATATTAAATCCTTATATATAAATATATCGATCGATGCCCCCCTAAACTAAAAAGTCATTCACCAAAAAAAAAAACGATTTTTAATTCTGTAATTTGAGACATTTATAATCCTCAACGCCCTCCTAAACGAATGCGTTTAATGAAATTTAATTCATTCGTTTACAAACCAACTACTTATTATATTCATAGATGTTTTATTTTTATTATTCATTTCCATTTTATTTTTATTTTTTTCCATTTTTCTTCATAATGCCTAATGCCTAATAATTTGCCTAATGGTTTTTGCTAACCGCGTATAATAAAAATATTCGTGAAGCATTCTAAATACTTTTTGTGGACCTATATGACCATAAAGCTCATAACATTCGTCTATTACGTCACGGATGATGCTTTTCGTTAAAGAAAGTTTCTTTCCACTCCCAGCAATAAAGTATACGAGTTCTTCATGCATTTGAAATCTCTTCGTTTTACCCTCATTAATTGCCTTTACGCATTATTGCAAAATAGGGTCCTCTTTTTGCTCTTGACCAATATTTTTTAGTCGTTTTTGTAGCTCAGATGAAGGTTGTTTTGCTAACGTATATAGAAGAATTTTTCCTTCATTATTATCAAATGGGTATCCTTATTCTGTTGACGGAATTCTACTTAAAGTATCGGCTATTATATTCTTTTTACCTTCGCAATATTCTATCGTGAATCTATAATCTTGTATTGCTAAGATCCAACGTGTCAATCTACCACTGACTAATTTACATGTTTTTAAAAACGGTAACGCTTTGTGATCAGTACGGATTATTAATCTAGCGCCTAACACGAAAGACCTAAATTTCATTAGTGCCCAAAGAATAATTAAGGACAGCACCTAAAGCTATATTACTCGCATCTGTTTGTGAATAAAAAGGTTTATTTAAATCCGGATATGATAGAATAGTAAATTCGCAAAATAGCAGCTTGACTTTTTTGAAAGAGTCATATGTTTCCAAGTCTCACATCCATTATTTAGCCACTATGCGTAATAAGTTTGATATTGGTGCTATTTCTTGAGCGTGTTCTCTAGTAAATTTTGTATAAAAATTTATTACGCCCAAAAATCCGCGCAGTTCTTTCAAATTCCTAGGTTTTGGATATTCATGGATTGCCTTAATTTTATCAGGGTCTGGTTTAATTCCAAGTGGCGTTAAAGTGTGGCCCAAAAATTTAACTTTTGTTCGGAAAAAGTGCGACTTTTCAAAATTTACCGTAATATTATGATCATGTAAATGCTGGAATAATAATTCTAAATGTTCTAGATGCTGGAATATGCTTTGTGAGGTACACAACATATCGTCAATAAAAGTAATGATGAAGTTTCCTAACCCATTTAGGACAAAATCCAAAGCTCTAACTAGGCAGCCGTGCTTGTTTTTAAACCGAAAGGTGTGACGCAAAATTCATAACACTTTCCCTCATATAAGAAAGCTGTGTATTTCATAGAATCTGAATGTATTGGCACTTGCCAAAAGCTACTAATTGTGTCCAAAGTGGACATTACTTTAGTTCCTGCACATCTTCAAAATAAAACCTGAGTCGGTTCTGCGCATTCGTAATCATTTACCATAATTTCGTTTAATTTTCTGGCGTCCAAACAAAGTCTTATCGAACTGTCCTCTTCAATTGTGATCACTGATGGATTTATATGCGCGCTATTTGATCTTCGAATTATTCCCATTTCTATAAGCTTTTCAATTTTGTTTGCTACTTTGTCGCGTACGAACATAGGTATCGGATAAGTTCGTGATAGAAATGGTCTTCCATCATCTATTTTGA
>JAUMHM010064392.1:0-14369 GCA_032362435.1 Melikaiella ostensackeni
GGCGGGACGACAGGATGGACGAATCAGAAGCGGACCTCGCCAGCTATCTCTTTCTTGACCGTAGGGAATTACCGAAACTAGTCTCGCGCACATCAGCCCTCTCCTCTAATCGTGTAATCGAGGGAGTTCTGTTCACTAGCCAGCGTGCGACGCATTATTATCATTCTCTCCGTAATAGTGTACACTCGACGTGTCGACACGAGGCCCAGGTTCCCCAAACGAAAATTACTTAAGGTAGGATTCCGTCCTCTTCTGCTGACTTAGCCAAGTCAATTTATTATTGTATTTTGTTTTTCTTTATTGTATTATTATTGTATGTTCTTCTCTTTCTTCTTTGGTAGTAACTCGACTCCCTGGCTAAGTCATCAACATTGTATATTTGGTTAAATTGTGATTTTATTGGATTTTTCCTTGATTTTATTATCAATATGTACTTGTAAACTTGTATTTTGACTCCCTTGCGTCCCATTCCCCAATATTAAAAATTATAATGTCCCGTTTTGTTGCATCTCGACTCTTTTGCGTCCCGTCCCCTAATATTTAAAATTATAGTGTCTCGATTTGTAGTAATTCGACTCCTTTGCGTCCCATTCCCCAATATTGAAATCTATAATGTCCCATTTTGTTGCATCTCGACTCTTTTGCGTTCCGTCCCCAATATTTAAAATGATAGTGCCCCATTTTGTTGCATTTCGACTGTTTTGCGTCCCGTCCCCTAATATTTAAAATTATAGTGTCCCGATTTGTAGTATTTCGACTCCTCTGCGTCCCATTCCCCAATATTTAAAATTATAATGTCTCATTTTGTTGTATTCCGGCTCTCTTGCGTCCCGTTCCCTAATATCTGAAAATTATAGTGTCCCGATTTGTAGTATTTCGACTCCCTTGCGTCCCATTCCCCAATATTTGAAATTATAATGTCCCATTCAGTTGCATTTCGACTCTTTTGCGTCCCGTCCCCTGATATTTGAAATTCTAGTGTCCCGATTTGTAGTATTCAGACTCCTTTGCGTCCAATTCCACAATATTTAAAATTATAATGTCCCATTTTGTTGCATTTCGACTCTTTTGCATCCCGCTCCCTAATATTTAAAATTATAGTGTCCCGATTTGTAGTATTTCGAATCCCTTACGTCCCATTCACAAATATTTAAAATTATAACGTCCCATTTTGTTGCATTTCGACTCTTTTGCGTCCCGTCCCCTAATATTTGAAATAATAGTGTCCCGATTTATAGTATTTCGACTCTCTTGCGTCCCATCCCCTAATATTTAAAATTATAATGCCCATTTTGTTGTGTTTCGACTCTTTTTCGTCCCATCCCCTAATATTTAAAATTATAGTGTCCCGATTTGTAGTATTTTGACTCCCTTGCGTTTCGTTTCCCCCCTCAGTACTTGAAATTTGAAATGTTCCTTTTGGCAATCCTCACGTCCCTTGCATTTCGTCCTCAATATCTTGAATTATGATGTCCCCTTTACGCAATATTGGTTCCTTCTTTTTTTAAATATTTGTTTCGAGAATTTCCCTCCCTGCCTTATATTTTCAGAATTCCCTTTTTCTTTTATACTTGTTTTTGAGGATCCATTTGACACGCATTTTAGAGATTCCTTCTTATATTTATTTCGAGAACCCAATTTATATCTTTGGAGAACCCCCCCCCCCCCTTGTATAAACTTTTTGGAGAATCCCTTTTACATTTTTTTAAGAACCCCATTTTGTATTTACTTTTGAGAACCCCATTTAATATTTAATTTCGAGAACATTGATTGTGAGAATTCCTTTCGTATTCAATTTGTGAGGTTCCCTTTATCTTTTGCCCCGAAACGTGTGACGTTCAGTGAGGTTCCCGCTCCCTTTTTGGAATGTAGATTCCTAGCACCTTTATCTTTGTCTCATTCACTTTGGTTAAATTGATTTACCTTTGTCCCAAGAAAGGACTGGCGCCCAAAAATCTAAGTTGTGTTAATCGTTTAGAATGCCTAATCTATTTACCTTAATTTCTTTCGATTAGGGTCCATTGTGCGCTATTTAGAGAGACCACCAAATTATATTTATTAATCGATTGATTGGAAAGAAGTAGCGTCACAGACTAGAACTAATTATTACTAAATAATCAGCGCCTTAAATTGAAATCTCGCCCGCTCAATTCAGAAGAAAAAAAAAGGGAAACGTTCATCCATTTTCAATCTTCCATCCAACGGCTAGCGGTAGCATTTAAGAGAAGATTGCTAAGCTGTATCGTTTCAATTAATTTACAAACATTGATGTCTTCATATTATAGAAAGCTTCTTGTATAATATCGTTTTGCTGATGATACATACATACATTCTCAATCTTGGTAGCAATGCCACAATCTTAGATACTCGAAGCAAAATTTGGAATGGAGAACTCACGCCCTTGTGGCTAGAGTTCTATTCCGAATAAAATCCAAAACCCACGCCCTCGTGAATAGGAGACCGCTCCCTCGTTGGCTCGGTATTTTCAATTCGGCCATACTTCGCCCTTTAGCGAAGAACTGGGACTCATTTCAAAATTTTCTCTGAATATCCCACTACCATGCAATTCTTTCATAGTGTTCTCAAGTCCACGTTCTAGATTAAAATTTGAATCGAGTACACACGCCCCCGTGGCTAGAGTTTTATTCCAAATTAAATCAAAAACACACACCCTCGTGGCTAGGTCACCTTGCCGTCGTTGGCTCGGTATTTCTAATGCGGCCATATCTTGCTCTTCAGCGCAGTGCTGGAATCAGATTCAAGGCTTATTTTTGTATGTAAGTACTTTTTAATTTCCAATCATGACAGCAATGTCATGATTTTAGTATGCCTAGAATTTAAAAAATTTGGATGAAGTACTCACCGTCCCGTGGCTAGAGTTTCTCTGAATTAAATCAAAAACCCACGCCGTCGTGGCTAAGGGACCTCGCCCTCGTCGGCTCGATATTTTTATTTCAGCCATATTTCGCATTTTAGCGAAGTACTAAAATTCCGTCTTAGGCTTATTTATGTGCACTCTCTCCCTCTCAAAAGAATTTTAACTCTAAATTTATCTTGACCTTTTTTTCAGTATTCCTTGAATCCTCCCTACTTTCGATTCTAGCATGATTTGAAAATGCCAAACTTCCCGACTAACAAGAGCGCTAAGCGCAATCAAAATATCGTTTAGGAAACAAGTACGAAAAAAAGTCGCACGAAAACTTACTAATGTAAAATCAGAAGTCAGCGAACCAGAAACTATCGTTTTCGTTACCCCTAGAATCTCTGCTGAAATGCGTGAACCTCAAGAATTGTGTTCTCAAAAATTAAAGACTCAAGAACAATTTCCCTCATTTTTCGGAAAAGCACTGAACAGAGCGGAAGCCAGCATGTGCCTCCTGAAGTCTACCAAACGGGGATTTGAAAATAATCCTAGCATTTCGGGAAGCAATTGAACTTCAGGTTGAGATTTTTAAGTCTGAAATTCCACGACTACTGAACCAAAGGTTCAGAAAGAAAATATTTTAGAAATACTTGAAGTTAAGATTCGCTGTTATTAAAGCAGCATCTACCAGAGAGGCTACTGAGAGTTCAACAGAATTCTATTCTTTTCGTTCAATGCAAATTTTATAACCTGACTGAGTAATTGCCATGTTGTCCGACTGTGGTTTACTGTCTTAAAGGAAGGATATGCCGCAAGGTCTTCATTGAAACTATACCCATTTCTGACTCGGTAGGCCTCTAGCTCTGTGGGAAGTACGTGGAGTCACTAGCTCTGATGCCCACGCCTCGACCTTGTAAGAGGGTGGAGGTCCGAGGAAGAACAGAAGAAATCTGCTGGATTTCTAGGGTCGGCCATCTACCGTAGCCTGGTCTTGCCTGTCAAAAGGACGGTACGCATATGCGTAGTTCAGCCAATCAGGCGATCTGTGCAACCCGTGGCCGAAGTCGCCCCCGCAAATCTGAATTTGCAAATCTTAACGATAAACCTAGAACTAAGAAGCTCTTCAACAAAGAAGGCGCGTCTTTCAAGAAAAAAACCACCCTAATGGCGTTATCGACAACCCTGAACGCGAAGAAGTAGTTCCGTCGGTAGAACTCTCAAACGGCGAAATTTCTGATGACGAAATCGAAATCCTATATTTGAAAGACTACATTGTTCTAGGAAATCCGAAAAGAAAAAATCTGGTTTGGTGCGCCCTTACCACACTCGCCCTACGAGGCTACGTTAGGGAATATAATATTGCAAATAGTAGGAGAGTTGGGGTTGGAAATTGGAGGAGCACATTTTCATTTCTACGTCATGTCAAATTCAGCACCAATCGGAATAAATAAAGTAGAAGAGATTGCAGGTTTACGAGTAATTGAAGAATTGTCCGAACTACATGGATTTTCTATGTACTAATTGATTATTATAAATCTCAGGAGTTAAAAACTCACTCCCTACTAATCAACCTCTTCGATAATTCTCGTTGCTCAAAATTTCTACCGAGAATCTCGATAACGGAGAGCCCTCCGGATTATCCATCTCGAGGATCTAAATGGAATCAACTCCAACATTATCATTCTCAATTGAGGTACAAATGTTGACACAGCTGCAACAATGACCTCGGTGCTAGAATGCATGATATCGCAACAAAGTACCTACCAGATTCCGTAGTTGGACGGGAAGATCCCCAAATTAAAGGAGTTTCTACGCAAATGGCGCGGTTAACATTACCGAAGCCAACGAACCTGGATTTATCAAGATCGTCCTAAGCAACCTCAAGGGAATTTCCCGCGATAGTGTTAGGGACAAACGTTTCAATAAAGTAAACTATTCAATCGCCCATTCAAAAAAACGATTTGCCGCCACAAAAAAAATACCAATGGTATTTTGAAAACATCGTGAATCTCCGCATGCGTCAAAACGAGACAGTCAAGGATTACTACGACCGAGTCCAAGGACTGCTGAGTGGTGCTAGACATGCGGTCGAGGAAAAATACACGAAAATTCACAACTTGGAACTCCCTGGCGAGGCGGAAGATAGTAAAATTATAATGGGACCAGTTACAGATGTCGCGTTCGACGCATTCATCAAAGGCCTTCCAGATAAGATGTGTACTTTCGTAGACACCAGTAACCCTAAGGATCTTGTCAAAGTTCTCGATCACGCTCTACATATTGAGGAAAGACAGAAACAACTGCAGAGAGCCAAAAATCATCTTTCTGCCTACCCCATTTCTCTGCCGAAAGAATATATCAACGAAGGACCGCTTTCGCCTAGCCCTTACTCAAGGCAGATGGAAAGAAAGGATGAAAGAGAGGCGCAGGATTCGGAAAGAAGTGGCTCAAACCCGAGCAAGGTTCCATCAAATTACGCGCCCCCAGCTACTGCTAAATATTCAGCTCTGTATGTCCCTTACCCCTCTCAATATTCTTATCCCCATCCCCCACAATACCCTCTGAATATCCCCTATCCATATCATTATCCTCCACCATTTCCCACACCCCCGGATGTACAACGCCTTCAAGCCCAAGTTCATCCTGATCATCTGGAAATTTGAACTCGCAACAGGCTCCTTACTCGCACGCGGTGAGAAGTCAACCGACCCGACAGCCCCCTTAAAAACATGTCCACTTTTCGGAACACTCTATCGGGCCCTACGAGCAGGAACCGAAACATAAGGCTCTCCTGTAGTCGCCTTAGCAGCAACAGATTCAAATACCCAAAATCGAGCTCTCCCGTGGATCCGGGATCGGACGTGAGTCTAATCAAAATTAAGAGCCTAACTCTTCAGTTAATATACGAACCCGACGAGGCCGTTTCGTTAATAGCAATAACCCTAGACCCCGTAAAGACTATTGGGACTACAAGAATCACACTATTCGGCTCCCCGGTCGAATTTGACATCGTGAAGAATGATTTCCCGATATTTCCCGACGGAATCATCGGCAGGCCTCATTTACGGCAATGACAAGCCCAATCATCTTTCAGGCATAATTCACTTCTTACCATTTCGGACCCAATAAACTCAATCCCGTTTATTGATAAGGAGTCTCAGGAAGCCCGAATATCGCTCAAACCAGAGATCAAACCCTTCGCTAGGATTCTAAGAATCAGGGCTAGATCCAGGAAGCCAATCGCCATAAACGTTCTTGAGCAAGAAATAAAGGAGGGATATATACCTCAGATCAAGACACCTGAGGGATTGTATTCAGGCGAAGCAGACGTCTTCATTCACAAAGGAGTCTGCCACGTTCTTGCTATTAATACCCGGGAAGAGGATGTTGATGTAGAAGTTCGTGCTTAGGAAATCCTCTCCTACGATTTTGTCGACCCACCTGACGAAGAATCTATCAATTCTGAGTCTAAATATTTGGTTAAGGATCCGCGGAAAGAATTGGGAAATTCCTACACTGACTGACTTGAAAAAATAAGGGACAGTCTGCGCATCTTAGAGCTAACCTCGGAAGGAAAAAAATTATGTCTATAGATAAGTAGAGGATTCCGCCGATATTCTCCACATAAATGGAGAAATACTCTTGACTACAAATGTAGTTCAGCATAGAATCCCTACCACTAGCGACGAGATTATAGCGAGAAAACAGTATCGTTACTTTAATGAGGCTGCCGATCAAGTGGCCGTTCGAATACAAAAGCAATATAATAGCGGTATAATAGGAAACTCCCAGTCCCCTTATAACTCTCCTCTCTGGATCGTCCCTAAAAAACTTGACAGTTCCAGCGAAAAGAAATGGAGGGCAGTAATCGATTTTCGCGAACTTAACAAAAAGAGAATCGGGGATGGATACCCACTGTTCAACATCACGGACATCCTCTATCATTTAGAAGAGGCCCAGTACTTCTCTGTGCTCGATCTGGCTAGTGGGTTACACTAAGTGGAAACTCACCCCGATGACAGAATTAAAACGGCATTCTCTACGCCTCGAGGACACTTTAAGTACTTGCGCATGCCTATGGGAATCAAGAACGCCCCTGCTACATTCCAGCAGCTCATGGACACGGTACTCAAAGGAATGCACGGTACCGAAGTCTTCGTATACTTAAACGACATCGTGGTTCATTCCAAAGATTTGAAAGAATACGAGCTGAAGATTAGAAGATTGCTATATCGATTCCGAGCAGCCAACCTTAAACTTCAACCCAATAAATATGAGTTCCTGCAAAGGGAAGTGGCGTATCTTGGTCATATTATTAATTACGAGGGTTTGAAACCAAAACCCGACCAAGATAGAGGCAATAAAAAGTTTCCCCCGCCCAAAAACCATGCGTAATATCCGAAAGTTCCTTGGACTGCCAGAATACTACCGACCGTTCATTCAAGACCACGCCAAAATCGCCACACCTTTTACCGACCTCCTCAAGAAGGATGTGAAATGGAAATGAGATACAGAACAGGACAAAGATTTTATAAGCTCTGTTGCTCTCTTTGCAGTGAACCCATTCTGCGTTACCCTAATTTTAAGAAGACCTTCAAACTGACCAACGATGCCTCGGATCATGCAGTCGGAGCCATACTGACCCAAAACCAAAAGGGTCCGGATATGCCTCTAGCATATTTTTTCGAAGCTATGAATAGCTGTCAACGGAGATATCCTAAGGAAGAACAGAAATGCTTAGCCATCGCTCAGTCCCTTGAACACTTTCAACTCTATTTATACGGTCGAGAGTTCATGATCGCTTGCGGCAACGAACCGGTCCATTGTATGCATTAAATTAATAATCCAGGGGCTAGACTGCTCCACTGGCGACATCAATTCCGAAATTATCAGTATAAGTTTAAGTATAAACAAGAAGAAATAAATAGTGGGGTTGAAACATTATCAGGGAATCCTTATGACGATTCCTCAGGAACCTCTATCAACGCAAAATGAGTCACTCGGACTAGAAAACCTATGCTTCCAGGGAAAGCGAAACCAGCAGTACTCAGAGCGGCTGCCTTTAGGCCTACAAAGACAGAACCACTCGTCTCTCCACAGCCAAATGTTCCTCCTTCACCGATGCTTTTCAAAATTTTGTTGCAATGCCTGACGAGAGGCTACCCAACCTACTTTGAGACAGACAAGTGATAATTACTCATTCCTAATCAGGCGCACTAACTGCGCCCCCTCAACCGTGTATCTACCACTACTGACGATAAAGTAGAAAATGCAAGCTAACGAGAAGTGAGTTATCACGGGTAGACAAAGATTCAATTGATGCCGATAATTTAACGAAAGGAACATTGATCGATATAAGATAATTAATTAATGTCGTTCTGTCAATATGTATGATTGTAAATTAACTACATCAAATAATAACAACTTTAAAACAAGTAATGTTAAACATATATCTAATAAGCATACATGTTTCTTCAATGTTTTCCAGTTAATACAACTCACATGGCCCTGTAGGCAACACAGTAACCAAGTGATTAATGTGTGCATAGTCAGACGTGGTGTACTGAAAACGTCTGACTAGGTACGATAATTGTATTTCTAAGTTAGTTATAAGTCAATCATGTATTAGTTCTAAATTAGTATATAGAATCCCGATTTCCTGAAACAACAAGAGAGGAAACAAACATTCACAAAAGGCATTAGCAGAGGGGACTCACTCGTTCATCTCATACTTCTTAGTCTGGTATAAATATAATTAAACGTGCCGATTGCTCGGGACGTGACAGCTGATTTGGTGGCAGCGGTGGGATTCACTTTCGTTATAAATTCAGTGTTTTCATTTATAAAAATTTTAAATTTAAAATCAGTGTAATATTAAGATAGAAATTTTGTAAAAGCACTTCAGATCTGTCATACCCTGAATCAACCTTGCATGTACTCTTCGTTGCAAGATTATGCAAGTGAAGGATTTAAAAGAACGAAAATTCAAATTGTTATCCGACACAACTCTTCACAAAAATTCCATGGGCTAAAAATTTACCAAGATTCCAACCCCTTTTTTAAAAATTAAACAATTCTCCTATTCAGAAAGTTACCCTTTGTTATTTTCGATTTAAATCTCAGTTTTCATTTGAATTCAACCCTGAAACTCGCTACCGAGCCTTATATCCTCTTTATCTTTGAATCCTTTGGAAAAAGAGTTTCACAAAAGAGATATTTTCTATGAAAAATTCTCTGGATTATTGAGGGTTCAAAATTATCGGCTCTTCTTTCAACTTTTGACCAAAAGTCTACTTTTGTCACTTCTTTTATTATTATCATTTCATAGCTGAATTTAATAGCTTTGAAAAGTATCAATTCTTCCATCCAATTTTCATTCCAACCCACTTTTCCATTTCGTCACATTTATCGTGCTTTTCAACATAGTTTTCATCCCTTAAAGGCCTGAATTTTCGTAGCAGAGCCCTTTCATCATATTAAAAGTTCCAAAATTCGATTCAGATCCATGAAAACAGTTTCATCTCGTTGTTCTTTCTGAATAAATGGAACCAAGTAACTGAATATACATGAAACCTTTTAGCTTCCACAATTACCATTTTGTTAAAGCAAATTTCTAGTTATTTGCATAAAAGAATTCTTACCTACTCTTGAATTCACTTTTAAATGGACAAGATAATTAAAATTTTGTCTATCAGTAATTTTGACACTTGTTTAGTTACATTTTGGAACGTTTAAAAAAAATTGGGTTAACTGAACTGAATTTGATCGCGATTAATTTCAAACAGTACAAATTCAATAAAACAAACACCCGTAGAACTTCGTCGCTGTTCTAATACGTATCGGGGATCCAATCGACAAGCCAATCTCTCTCGTCCTTTCTGGAATGGAAAGGTAGACGTAAGTTTTATGTATTAATTAACTGATTATCTATTCTTTGTTTCAATAAACATTATAATATCTGAACTACACCTAAATAATTCCAAACACTATACTAACACGATCCCCATGGAATTGCTAGTGACACGTACCCACAACAAATAATTAGTCAGGCCTTACCAACCTGACGTAATCAGCAACACTGGTCTCTCTCATTCTCATACTTCCAAACTACCCTCGCCTTTTGCTCGGGACGTGACATGTGTCTGTTTCGGCCCCAATAGTTACCTGAACATTTCACAGCGTAGCACGGGCCGCCAAACCAATAATGCAGCTGAAACAGAAGCAGCAACTGTGGCCGCCCAAAAAGCCCATGAAGCTGGTATAAAGAAACTCAGGATGAAAGCCGACTTCAAGTTCCTGGTCAGCAGTGCACTCGAACTCTTGGAAGTAATTTGGGAGCATTTTCCTGGACATAAAGGGATCCTTGGTAACGGCATGGCCGACAAATTGGGCAGAGAGACCATCGAAGGCAATGTAGCCATCAAGGGAGCTGAGTCCACCCTCCCTCCGCAATCAATAATGGTTCAAGTGTACCCAACAGTTGTAAGTGGCGAGGATGATGACGACGCTAACGAAGCATCAGATCTTTCGTTACAATTCTCCAAAGCAAGCTTTAAGTAAGATCTTCAAAAGTCCTTTGCACAACTTGACGATCAGACGTCCCTCAGCTGGAACCACGAAGGACTAGGAGGAAGCAATAAAGTTCCATGTACGCATGTCTCCGAAGGAGAGCAAGACTCAAGAGAGATTATAGAGTTATTCAAGGAATTAGAACTCTTTGACCCCTGCGGAAACTCTAACCTTTACTCCAGCCCCTGTAATGGCGCCAGATGCTAGATCTACCCCATTCATAAACATCCATTTAAACGTGAGCCTTGAAGAAGATAGAAGTTTATTTAAAAGGAAACCCGGATTAAATCCACGACGACTGAAATCCCACGGGGTATCGAAAGGCTCCACGGTGAGCCCATCTCCTTTCTCCACCTCATTAATTGATGTCAACCTACCCTACTTTGATGACCCTGCCAGTGCCAAAACCAGAAACCAAAACTCCATTGAAGTGAAACCAAAACCGGTTAACATAAGCAGAGATGAACCTCACATTTTACACTAATGGTCAGAACCTTTGACATACAGACGAGACAATTCCAGGCTGATGGTGAAATGGTATGTGATTCGGACAAAGTGGAGACAGTATGAGATTTTTTCAAAAATAGTATGGAGGTCAAGTTATGGAGCATAACAACGATCACGTTCAAGAGAATCATTGGAAAAGGGCGATTATCGTCCCAATCTACAAGGGAAAGGGTGATAAATGCGACTGTACTGATTATAGAGGGATTAGCCTACTAAGTACCGTGGGTAGACTATTTACAAAAATACTCATTGAGAAGGTCATGGGAATAACCAAGGAAAAGATCATGAAAAGTCCAATGTGGACTTATGCCTGTGGAATATGTGCGGTAAAACGCTAATGGGCGTGAAGAGATTTTCTTAGTTGATTAGTATAATGGCTTTACGAAGCTCTTCACCTGGGGTGAATGCTAGAGAGATTGATCAGCGACCCGTGTCGGAGCGGCTTTGCGGGATGGGAGTGGCGTTTGAATTAACAACACGCGACTTTTAGATTGATCTAAAACCTATACCTTCTCTTACACATCCCTTACTTACCCATACCGTGTGAAATCCTTGATCGCCGGTAATATAACGAGGCGAAAGCCAAAAGAATTACGCTTGCCCCGAAATAAATCTGGCTTAATGGTATAATAATAATAAACATTCGGTATCAGTGCCTCAAACTATGGTAGGGAACGGATCAGAAAGTGCCTATGTTCGACCAGGATTCTCGCACATATCTCTGGGAGAATCCCAGCCAACTTATATTCTAACGAACTAGCAGGATGTAACAACACGCAAGGAACTTCCTCATCACTTAATCCGTCAAAGTTACTCACCAGTCAGTAAAAATGCCGAGTACAAGGTCTGTGAAAGCGAGCTGCTGTTGGATGCTTCCATTGCGGCCCTCCGCAAGTGTGATGTGCAGATTACCTACAGGGAGCAACCTGAGTGGATCACCATAACCACCTTCAACGGATGGCTCTACTTTCTAACGAGAGCCATCTCTACCAGCCTGACCTGCCCCAACCGGACGATCATCCAAATAACCTTGAATGGAATTGGAATAATACAAGTAGCACCCTGTTGTCGACTTAAAACTAATTACAGGACCTTCTACTGGTCTACGATTAGTGCCGGAGTTAATGAGATCATCTATGAACCCCACTTACACCTAAATATTACTAGGTTATCGCCCCTATTGCTAAATCGTCAACACCTTGTTACGATGGCGAAAGAAGAAACACACCACCCCGAGGTACTGTCTGCGGAAAAAGAAGCCTTCCTAGGAAACGAGAAGTCCATGAAATGAAATGAATTTTGAACCAAATTTTAATTTCCGATTACAAATTCATTAGGTAAGTAGGTAAAACTTGTTAACATGTAAGTACTTGTTATAATTCATAAATACTTTCCAACATTTCTGTCGGAATATGTCCTTTCACAAAGCTTTACAAACTTATTGTTAAAATTGAAAATGTAGTAATCATGTATGAAGTTATTTTCTGATTTTATATGTAATGAAGAAAACCCAGAAAAAAACCTCCTTATTATAGCACTATTCTCAGACAATATTGTTATAAATAGAGAGCGGAATGGCGCCACTGTCAGTTTGGCAGGCGGGCGCCGCTTGGCTCTCACACGCGGGGGTGGGGTCCGGTTGGACCGTCATTTGTTCTTGATAATTTCGAATTGGAAGCATTTGAAATTTAGCAAAAAAAAGTATGAAATGATTCTGAATTGAAAACGTTCCAATTCAAAATATTTCAGATTAGGTAAAATTTTAAAAAAAGGACAATATTTCAAATGGAATGAAAAGGAATCGAACTTGTATCACTTCCGAATAAAAGCGTTCAAAATTTGATAATTACAAATTGCAAAATTTGAAAACAGAAGTTTCGAAATTCAAAACTTTGAATCTAAAATTTTTTAATTTAGACAATTTTATTAAGAAGGAGTTGAAATTGTATCATTTCTAATTTGAAGCGTTCAAAATTAAACAATTTTATTTCGAATACAAGAATCTCGAAACTGAATGATTTCAGATTAAAATTTAGAAAAATAGCTGAATTTGAAGCGATTAAAATTTGACAATTTGAAATTGAAAACTTGTTCCGATATGGAATCAGGCCAAACAAGAAGACCCTAAGGTGCTCCTTGTAGGAGAGGACAGTGTTGCTTTTAGGCGCAAAAATAAACCTGGAAGCGTAAAAGCGGGAACCGATGCGAAGGTTCTGTCCCAAGCTTCTGATCCCCATAGGGTTTCAGTTCTAAATATACAGTTTTCTGGTTTGTCTTTTAAGTTCTTCGAAATCGTAGAGTATCGAATTGGAAGACTTGATGGTTACACACTTTTCAGTTTAAAGGATTTGTAGTTGAGCAATCTTGGAATTAAATGCCTCCAGAATAAACTCAAACAATGAAAAATTAAGACAATGATTACTCAAATGCAAGCCTTAAAAATGCGCAGATTCTAGAACAAGGCATTGAATATTGATTTTTTTTTATTTTTAAAAAGGTTCCAAAAAGTTTTGACCAGATAAAATAACAAATATAAAGCTCACCCTCTGCCGCCTAACGTAAAGCCTGCCTCTGAGGCGTCTTCGGCCAATACGATTTTCTTTAAAAGCGATTTCGAAGGCAGCCTTGTGGCCCCCTAGAGCATCGCTCCACATCATCTGCGGACAAATTACCGCCCGACGCCATAAACTGCTGATTTGTCCTTTCGAGAATCTCCAGTTTTTTGGAAAAATAGGATTGGGCCATCCTGAACGTCAAACGATTTGCATTAGTTTTAGTTTAGAGAAAAAAAGAAAGGGTGGGAAAAAATCCTTTTCGCTTTTGAGCTTCCGCAATTTCGTAACGGAAAATACTGGTACTGAAATGGCACTATTTCCTTTTGTCGAAAAAAAGAGGAAGCTTCAATTAACCGGAGTGTCACACGAATTTCGAACCCGGAACCGGAACAGCACGCCGATGATTATATGCGTGCTTGCGGGTGCATATTGTTTGTCACCCGCAACACCACGGTCAAGCAGGACGGTCGACGTCTTGAGTGGACGGATCGACTCAGAGATGACTTGCTGGATTGCTACGATGCCAGCATTATCCCTGCTCGCAGAAGTTACATGGCGCGCCTGCACACACTGTTGTGCCAGAATCACCCAGAGCTTTCACACGTTTCGTAACAGAGGTTGAGAAACCGCGCCAACAATCTCTTGCAAACAGGATATATACGCGGAACCCAACTTCTGCTTCCCCAACCGCTGCAAGAATAAGCCGCAGACAAAGATGTGGAAGCCACATTACGACCAAGCGCGGAAATCAGGCTTCCCCCGAGAGATGATGACGATTTCAGGTCGAGGAGAAACATTGACATCCAGGTTCTTCCTAAGCCCCAAGATCTGGCTGAGATGGATGATGTCCTTCGTGAGGATCTCTCGGAGGAGTC